>JAPMOQ010058975.1:4457892-4513625 GCA_026543055.1 Argiope trifasciata
ATATATATATATATATATATATATATATATATATATATATATATATAATTAAACTTTCAATTTAATTTTTCTAGTTGGTAAACAAAATTTTGAAGCTCAATCGATTTTCAAATGTTGAGAAAAAAAGAAAAAACGTCGTTTTTCTCAATATCGACACATGCTGATAGCTTCACGATTGTTTCAAGACAGTTTAAATTGGTTAAAAACTTTAAGGAATTAAGACAATTCGTAAAAATTCAGAGAATGTATAGTTTGAAAATCATGCTGCAACTTTAGCTGGCAATAAATCACCAAAAGTTTGCATTATTTTCTAATAACCTAATTTTAATTAGTTCAAATTATCCTTGAACCAACAATCTTTATCGATTAAACAAACAATATTTTAACTTGTTTAGTTCATTTTTAGAAAATGCTGCGCGAGTTAAGCAATAACATTGTGATTTGCAAGAGAAAACTACAACAGCAGATGATAGTAATTCAACGCTATACAGTGAAAGCCGACTCCAAAATAAAATTACATTAGCAGGCGATAGATAATGTTAAAACTACACTCTAAAAACTGACTTCAAAGTAAAAATAAAAAGGATAAATCGCCAACGTGTTTCCTGCGTTTTTTGAGGCTTCAAAAACTTGTCTTCAAAATCCTCTAGCGAAAACAACATTATGTTCTCTCATAATAATAATCTTTGTATTTAAAACATTAATCGTTTGGTATGCTGTAACAACAAAGTTTGGAAAAGCTTTTTTTTAACAGGGACTTCAGTAACTGTCCAATATAATCTATATTTTATTATTAAAGATTTCTTGATTCAGTGGTAATCCTCCCTGTGTAATAAAATCATACACATTAAATCGATAGAGCTGAAATGTATGATGGTGTAGAAATTTCAGAGTGAATATAATAATAGTATTGCCATCTGATAACAGTGAGAAAATTCTCAGTCTGTTCATATAGCCCCATTATCTCCGACATATTCTGGCATAATATTGTTGTTGTTATTTTAAAATCGTTTGTGTTTTTTTGAAAACTTATTCTTAGTGGCAGAAATTAGATTTTTAATTTTTTCCCGTTTGAAATTATTTTTATATCCTTTAAACATGAGAAATAATAATTTATTTACTTTTCTTATGACTTATAAAAATCTATCAGCCGCTGGTAAAACATAATTCCATATTAAAGTTATTTGTACGAAATTCCCTATTATTTATGTTTTTACAACATTTTTCACTATGAGTACTTTGAATTGCAGTTATTAGTGGACTTTTAGCGAATATCTGACTTATCTGTTAATGCGACTTGAAAAACCAGAAGACATTCTATCTATTTCTATAAATATTTTCCATGTAATGCATTTCTGATCTGGTTAATATTTTTTTTTTACTATAAAGTACTTGTACAAATGAAATTTTCATCTATTATATTAATGACTGTTTAATAACCTTATCAATTTACATTTCCAACCAGAGCTTGCATGTCTGCCAGATTTGGAAGTTATCTTAGGTTGTGGATTTATCAGATTCTTCTCTCTTTGTAGTGTTTACGCCGAGCATATTTTGGCAGTATAAATCTCGGCACTTAGGGTATAAAAAGTGATCACTTTTAAGATAATAAAGTAGTATTTTGATTATTATTTGAAGTTGGATTTTCTAATTTCCCTTTCTTTCAGATTCAATAAATTGTTTTATAGAGGTAACAATTTTAAAATATTGGATTCAAATTTGACGTATGGGGATGCGGCATTTCTGAGTTTGAAGGTTCAACTAGAATTTTCACATAGGTTCTTTAGAATATTCTTCTTCATTTGTAAGAAGCACAAATCTGTTAGCATCTTCTACAAATCTTCTCTACAACGGCCTTAAATTGACTAAACAAGTGTATCATATCCAGGATAACTGTCACTACAGCAGTTTGTACCAAAATATGGATTCTTGTTGCTCTTGAATTAGCGAGCTCTGGAATAATCTTATCTGTCGAATTCATTGGATGTATTGAGTTAAATATCTCTTTAAATCTACTTACTACCATAATACAGTTTGTAGTTTAAAAAATTACATTAAGAAATAGATCTCAAACAAACGAGAATGTTTACTAGAATAGGAAGTACGAAATTGAAAAAAATAATACTATACGATATTTCTACGACATTCTGAAAGCCACATAATATTCTGAAAACAGAGGTATAATGTTGTAGAACATCAGTTGCAAACAAAACATAGTGGCAAAGAAACACAGTATTGTTATGAGTAAGAATTTGTTAATGTTTCTTACTTCAAAATCTCAAAATTACCTTCCTAAACGCTTCAAAATGTTACGTACATATAATTACAAATAACAAAAAAAAATTATTTTAAAAAACAAAAATGAAAGCTACCATCGCCAATGTCAAGTTATCATGCAAGAGCATTATTATTTTTTATTTGCCTTAATTAATTTAAGTTAATCACGAGACTTCTCTATCGGTCTCTATCCCCCCCCCCCCACTCTCTCTCTTTTATATATATAATATGTCACGACAATTTGTTTTAGCTGGCAAATTTTTGGAGCTCAACCGATTTTCAAATATATAATTTTTTTTTCTAAATATCGACACATGTGTAATCTATTTTGATAGTTCCAAATATGTTAATGACTTAAATTAATTAAGACAATTCGTAAGAATTTAAAGAAAGTATGAAATTGAGATCTTATAACTTAAGTTGGCGATAAATCGCAAAATGTGACAACCATCTGCATTATTATCAAATAACCGTGTTTTAATTAGTTGAAATTACCCCTGAGCCTACAATCTTTTTCAATTAAACAAACAATATATTTACTTGTATGGTTTATTTTTAAAAACCGTCAATAAGACTATATGATTCCCAAGGGGAAACGACAACATCAGACGATAAATAATTCAAAACCTATGCAGTGAAAGCCGACTCCAAAATAAGACTACATTTGCTGAAGATATTTCAAAAGCTGTACTGTGCATGACGTATAGACGACTGTATATATGACATAGCTGTATAGACGACTCCAAAATAAATAATTAAAAAAAAAGGAAAAAATTGCCAACTTGTTGCCTACGCATTTTGAGGCTTCAAAAATTGGCTGCCTTCGCATTCTTAGGCTTCAAAAATGTGTTGCTTTCTCATTTTGAAGCGCCCAAAACCTCAAGTAAAAACAACATAATGTTCTCACATAATTAAAATATGCTCTTTTAATATAAATGAAATTTACTCCACAAATGCATTCTCATACAAATTGGAAATTAGGATACTTATTTAATAGACTGAATCCGAAATTCCAGTTATAGAAATTGGTGAAATCACAGTAATATGAAATATATGTACCATTTATCTTTAGAAAACTCTATACCATTTATCTTTTCACAAAACATCGCGTCACAAAATACAGAGTAGTCATAAAATATTTTTTTCCTTACGACGATATCTCTTCATATCGGCCGTAATGATTAATGATTGCAAATGAAATTTGAAAATGAATGTAATGAAAGTGAAATTTTATGGTTCTTCGAAGTATGCTTTCGTGAGTAAGAGTATTAAAACACCAGTTCTTACGATTAAGTTACTGCAGTAAACTTTGTAAAGTTCGAAATAATAGCAGACATTTTTATGGATTGCTAATTGATTGACAAATTTAAAACCAATGAATGGTAATGGAACTATTCATAAGAATGGTAATGGAACACAAAGAATGTCGACATAAATCACAAACGAAAAAAAAATGTGTAAATAACCGATATGGATAAAGAAAGAACGCTATAAAAACAAAATATTTTAATTCGATTTGCCATTTCTCGCCATGATCTTTACATAAATTGCATGCGGCATAAATAGAAAGGAAGCATGAACTATGGCAAGAAGAATATTTTGAGTTTTATATCTTATCAATAGCTTTTCGACAGTTATCGCTGGAAAAATATATGCTGCTAATCCAACAGTGCGTAAATTAAAAAAAAAAAATGACATGACGAATAGGCTGAATAAAGTATTTTTGTTTCTGACATCTATACAAGCCATGTGTTTAAAAATCTAATAACTTAAAAGCTAAATATAATCATATATATTATTTTGTAAAAAAATGTATCTTATATCTTATTGTTTTTTTAATACCAGCAATTTTTACACGGGCATATTTTTTTGTTACTGAACATGCATTAGTATTCTTTTTTTTTTATTTATATTCGTGGTAAATTGAAAAATCAGGCTTATCTGAAATAGTGCGTCCGTCCCTTAATTGACGACACGCTTTGCAACTAGTCGAAATTTTCAATTAGTCTATGACATAATATATCATATGAAAACTTACAAAAAATTATTTCTTTTTTTACAGCCTATTAAATAAACCAGAAGATGCTGCTGTAAGTATTATTTTGCGAAAGCGAACATTTTAAAAAATTGTACAAGCAAAGTTATAATAATAATTTTTTACTTTAAATGCTTCTATTTATTACCTTTTAATTCTAAATGTCTGCAATATTTCAGTTACAGCTAACAGCTTTTGATAGCTTTTTATATCTTTTACCGCATACATTTCTTTATATAGGGACTTCGACCTTACGAGCTTTAAATTATATTCAATTTCTGAAAATGTTTTGCAAACAAGCTAACAAACTCATATGCAAATTTGAGAAATTAAAATATTAGAAATAAGAGGTTTGTTGCTTACGCTCACAGTTCACGAAAATTATGTTATGAAGTATTTTATTAAAAATATTATTGTAATGAAAAAATTAATTATGATAAAATAAAGTGTCATATATTATTAATGTAGAAAAATAAAATAACATTTATTATTTCGAATGAAACTAAAACGTTTGAATAATTCAATCTTTTATATGTATCAGTTTATTAACATTTTGAATAATTGATTGAGCTACCAGTGTCATAGTTATATTTACTGAAAGAATCTATTAACTTTCCTTATGCTTAGATATATTTCCTGATAATATTCTGATATTGATTAGAAAACATTGAATTTTCTGCCATTCAGAAGTCAAATAAAATAAATAATTTACAAACTTTAATTTTAAATATAATTTTCATTTCAAATTTCTTTCCGATTTTCTTATAGGATGACAGTTTAAATTCACTATAACATTAAAAAAAATCTTAATGTTTAAAAACTTTTAAAATTATTTCGGCAGATACTTTTTATTTCCTTTACATTATCGAATCAATCTTTAAAACAAATAAGTAATGCATTTTAAAATTGTTTTATGAATAGAAAATTTATTATCTACAGTAATATAAGTGTGGGTTAACTGAAAACGTGGTGTCATATTTTGCACATTTTGTGTGTGTGTATGTGTGTGTACGTGCGCACATTTTCAGTGAAACAATCTATTTTTAGATGCTGAAATACGATGCTGCAATTATGTCTCAAGCTCCTGATCGGAAACTTAAACTGTTAGAAAATTGCCTTAAGTATGTTTAACTTTTGGTTTAACATTTTTTAAATTTCCAAGATATAAAGATTATTTTTTTACAACTGAATCTTTTGCTCTAAGATTTTATAAAATTAGCTTAAAATATACTGAAGTAACAATACGTTTTAGAGATCTTGTAATTTTCGATGTATTCGACAAACTTATATGCTTCCTAACCACTGGTTGATTCTGACATTTTTCTAACAAAAACTGTTTAAATATTAAAAAATTACAAATTTAACTTTTTCCTTATGTAAAAGAAATTCTTTGACTATTTTTTGTCAACTTATATTATCTAAAAAGTTATTAGTGTCTTGATTTTTTTTAGTTATAAATAAATACTGTTTTATAGTTATGTATTAATGTTCCAGAATGTATGAATAATAATGCAAATCTTTACATGCAACTAAGCAATTCGAAAGAAAAATAAAACTGAAAATTTTATCGTGTTTTGTTTATACGTTAAGATTTTTATACAAAATCGTTACTAATTCAGCGTTTTGCATTAGCTTGCGTTTTTAGTTAACAGAAATTATTTCTATTTTTTAATCTTAAACTTTTTGCAATAATTCCTGAGAAGTCTCTAGAATTGACGTACTAAAAACCTTTTCTAGTTTTGACAAGATCATGAAGTTCCCAAATTTGATCTTATTATAACTGATAGAAGAATCAGTTCTTGGTTAAAAAAATTTAAATACATAAAAAGCAACAAAGCCTAATCAATTTTTAGTGTACTTTATTCAGTGTTGAAAAAGTCTTTGAATATCTGTTTTATCTAATTTTTTCCCTTCAATTATTAGCTGATGAGTAACCCAAAAATTATTTGACTTATACTTTTCTTGAAGATATAATAAAAGTATTCAGGGAACTATGAAAAGAATTTGTTTATGGAATGACTTTGATATCTTTCAATGGTATGCATCTTCAAGAATTATTTTCATTCAATTGTGAAATTCTTTGACGGATGAGATAATGAAGTGGTTGCCGTTTCTGATGTTTTTAGTTATGCTACATCGAAGGTTGTTTTTAAGCATGCCAGTTGCATGTATTCGTAAAAATCTGCGACCTAGAAAAATAAAGCTTTCTTTCAAAATTTTGTTGTGTTTTTCAAATATTTTAGGCTTCGTATTTATCCTTTTTAGGAAAATTAACCGTGCATATCATATTTTTCAGCACACATTTTCAGGTAGGGTCAGTGCATCGTTTTCTTAGAGAATCAGTTTTGGAACACAAAACCTGCATCGACGATCAATTAATTCTGGAGGTAAGATTTTAACCTTAAATTTATACTGAAACATTTTACCGATAGTGCGCATCTCATAATAAAATAGCTTAGCTTTATGTCAATATTTTATTTTTCCTTTCTAAACTTTCTTCGATATGAATTAAACAAAAACAATTTTTAAAAACACTCTCTTACTAATATGTTAAAAAGTAACCTTATTATTTTAATTCATCCTAGTTCCCTATATTTTATCATTATCATTTTTTTTAAAGAGTTGAAATCTTTGTGTGAGAAAAGCATTTATGTATACTGTTTTCGTTTTAAAAGTGCAAATTGTATCTAATACGCTTTTTATAGTCTAAAAGCCACTGGATTATTTTTATTTCCAACTGATCTGATTGATAAAAAAATATGATTTTGATTGAAATGAATATGGTTGTGAAATTTTAATTTTAATTTTTCAGGACCATAGAATTTCGTCTGAAGAAAATGATGATGCGACTGCCAAACTTTTTGAAGAACTTACTGGAAAAAAGGAACTGTTAGATTCGTCTGTTATGTCAAATCTTATTTTTTGTCTTCTATATTTTTATAATGTTGCTAAGGTAAGAACTAAATTTTATAACATTTTTTTCGTCTGTTATCTGATTGATTTTATCTTTTTATGAAATTTGTAATTTCGCATTCTCCCGAATATCTTAAAATATTTGGTGTCCCTCGCCTTATCACCGAGAGATAATTTCACTTCTGCATGACGATTATATCTGCATTACTTAAATTGGATGTTTTTTAAAATCAATTTTGAATGTCTGATAACTGGTTTATAAAAAATTATTTTTCTATCGCTAACTAGAAAAAATTAGTTTTAACTGAGAATAAAGAAAAATTCATGTTAGGTATTAATTGGGTTTTGCTTGAAGATTGAAAACCTCTAAAGAAAACTGTGGATAACTGAAGGTAGTTTTACCAAACCGAAATAAATAAGTGTATAAATTTATATAATCAAAAAATGCTAGTGCTCTAGTTTCACAGCCCTTTTACATGAACCGCTATTATTTACAGTATTTTAAAGCTCTCTATCTTTCTCTCGTACTTTTAGCATAAAGCTCGGATAATATTTTTTTTAATGGTGGTAGCAAAGGGGTTACTAAGATTTAATTTGCTAGCATAGTGATGTCCGATGTAGCTGCTTTTTTTTTTTTTTAACGAAAGTTTTAACTTACTCCATTTTATAATTTTAAACAAATATATCCATTTTTCAAGGAATCATTTTTCTTCCGTATTTTAGAATAAAATTTGTTAATTTACTTTTATTTAATTCAATAATAATACATTATTTGTCTCATAATTTTTAGGTGTTTACTTAGGATTTATATATATCTTTTTTCAGATTGCATTTATCAGTCCATATAATATTAGATCCCGTTACAATGTAAGTACTCAGTATAATTACTTCTTTTTCTATTAATTTTGTGTTTGTTAAAATTCTAAATTGTTTATTTCATATGGTATTATTATTTGCCTATATGGAGGGTTTTTATTCCACCAGAACTCTTTAGCTTAATCAATGTTAGTTAGTGAATACATTAGGTCAATGGTGGTCTGGTGAAATTGCCAGCTTGCCTTACGGCAAATAGGTACACTACACATAACGTGGGATCACAAGATGGTGTGTGTTAGAGAGAGAGAGCATATCATAGGAAAAAACAGGTTCCAGCCGATAATTTTAAAAATTTCTTTTGCCTTTAGAATCTAAGCAAACAAATTAACAAAATATTGCGTTTTGATTCAGATACTCAACCTCTTAGGATTTGCCGCAATGAATCCTTAGATTTTTTACGATAGTCAATGTCTTGCGGTGAGAAGGAACGGATGCTACTCCTCTTTGCTGTATATGTGTGATCCTTGCAAGAGGTAATTAAATGATGTGCTGTTTTATGTGTTGTTGTTTTTTTTAGAACTGCGTTTTGCTGTCATAAGATTGATGGACAAGTTGTTGATCTTTATAGAGTAAATGAAAGCTTTTTCGGACCTCTAAAATTCTACCAATAGAGCAGAAGAATGATGTATTTGATGACCAACGCCACATTTGAGAAAAAGAACTACATGCCTTTTCTTAGATTTATATGTTTGGAGGCATTTGTTTGATCATGTTTATGGTGTTGTCAGTAAAGCAAAGAAACTTGTCTTATTGAGTAGGTTTCTGAATATTTTTTCTGGGCAAGCAGTTAAAGGAAAATGTAGTATTCCTATTTAATAGTAAACAGAAAGTAAGACGTGCATATGTTTAACGTGCAAAGTAAACGTGCAGGGGATTTTTTTCAAAGAGGTGAGTTAAAATTTGTTTCTCTGTTTTCATTTCACTTTTATTGCATTTAAACTGCCAATCTTCACCTGCCAGTTGTGTGCACATCTTATTAAGTGCATCAATAATTTTTAAATTTGCCGACTCTGTAAACTAAATTGAGGGAAATAAATATTACAGAAGACCTAGAAATGAATTAGCCAGTCACACATATACACATACAATGAAAAAAAGAAAATTCGCTGATTTTTCATGCAAAATTAAGCATGCTTAAAACCCTGACATTCAGTGGTCATTGTTTTTCTTTTGCTTATGTATGAAACGAATTTAAATTACAATTATGTAACTTATTTTGCAGAATTAACTATTATATCTACTACTTAAAGTTGAATATGTGTGTGCTGTGTACTTACTTTATATACAGGACATATCTTTAGACCATAGATTCTAAGGAGAGGAGGGCCGGTACCGATCACCATTGGGCATGGGAACATTCCATGAAGGCAATTGTGCTTATAGAGGCAACAATATTTTAATATTCGTTATGATTAATCATTATAGAAGATAATGTATCAATTATAGATGGAAAATTTTTTTAAAAAATTATTATTATAAAGAAGATGATGATCCAAAATATGAGGGGAATTCAGTAGTTCAGTAAATGGAGCGGAAGTGCTACCAAATTTGCCACCACTATGAATTGGAAATTAGAAATGCTCACAACAGAATACTTTTTTTTGTAATTGGATTTTTTATTAAAAATAAAACGAGCTTTTGATATTTTTCTTTCAAACTGCTAAAAATCTTATAAAACAAAAGAAGAATTTTATCCTATCTTGAAATTTGAAACATTTCTCTCCAGTGATACTAATTTTGTTGCTATAAATTGTATGTCTATTTTTAATTAATTTTTGAATATATTTTACTTTATAAAAAACATACTTCACTGTTATTAAGAAGCTGGAATTGTTTACATCTGTGCTACAAATATTTAATTTGGGTTTTATTTTTCATTGATTGATACTAATGAAGATACATTGATATGTTTTATTTTTCCGTTTGTCTCCTTTGGCTATCAGCTGATTCGCAAGGAGATATTGATTATATTTTATTTATATCGTATGCATATAATCTCATGACCATGATTCCGCTAAATCGTCATTCATTAAAATCACATGTTTTTTTAATTGCATTGCATAAGTTTCGTCCATTATGTACATTAAAAACTTAAATATTCAATTGTCTTTTAAATTTTGTAGTGTATAAACATCATTTCTTTTTATTTGTCTTATGAACGAACAGGTTATTATACAGATTCCATCTTCCTTCGCTTTCAAGAATGGAAGAAAATCACGCAATGAAATAATGCTTTGAATTTTACCCGAATAAAGAAATCTAGTTTTGAAAGTGAGCAAAATATTATTTTTGAAAGATTGCCAAAATTCAGAACAAAGTTACTCAACCGTTAAATTGGTATCATTAAAAAGAGATTTTTTTTAAAAAATGGCGTAAAGTTCATTTTTGTGTAATAATGTTTTCAAAAGTTATCTTGAAAAGCGCCAAAATTCAGTTTAATTTTTAATCAATTAAAATTTCGATTACATTTTAAAAAATCGCTCCTAGATGCATATTCCTACTCTCCAAGGTATATATATTTTGTAGCTGCAGGTCAAATGGTTCAACTTCAGAATGCCAACACACACTCAGAAGTACACATATTCATCTTTATTATTTGTAAAGCTATTTCTAACTTCATCTTTGACCATAAGTTATTCAATTCTCGAATAAATCAGAGTTAAGTATGAGAGCAACGAAGCAAGAATTAAGACACAAATGAATCAACCACATACCTGTTCAGCTGGAGGCAGCAGGAAGGGAAGAGAATTTTTATTTTCTGAGCACATGTATATATAGCATATAGAATTGTTCATGGTGCCATCTACTGGCATACTGTATAATTAAAATTAACATTTCAACACTCCTACTTTAGTTTTAAATTATACACACAATATACAGAGTAAACCAGAAACTTGATTAATATTCACCCAAATTAACAAACAGATGCCTAAATCATGTTTACAAAACACATACCATAAAAAAATGGTTATAAACATAAAAATAATATAACATACTTCTATTCACCACAATTCTAGAGTAATCACATAGTTTCTGCTGTGCTTGTTGCAACTGTATGTTTCCTTTTACTAGACCATGACACAGGTCCACCACCTATCATGAAAACATACCCCCTTGTAGATCATCTATCTGAAATGCCACCTCCATAATTGGAGTCACAATACCCAATAACATTGTCATCATGGTCTTTAGTATATGCGTGGTTCTTGTGGTCTCTCTAAGGTATCGCATGATATGCTTTATAGCAGTCCAGGATGTTTTGCTAGAATTGTTGCAGAATCAGCACATTTAAATTTACTGCAAAAATTATATCTAACTGGGTTGCCTGAGCAGCATAATTGAGGCTTCCAACTACCACTTGAAATGGAATTTTTCTAATATCCTCATTATTTCCAAATTTATTTAATGTACTATTACTGTCCAGAGGTGATGTGACAGGATGCGACTCATCCATGCAGTACTTGTGAAGCATACTCATACTGAGTTTGATTCAGGCTAATAGACCCATTTTTCCTATCATGTTCAATTTTAATTCTTAAGTAATAATTTGGAGTATCTAAATCTTTCATTTCAAATTGCCTTTTGAGTTCATCTTTAACCCAATTTTTAAGCTTTACAGAATTTCTAAAAATTAATAAATCATCAACATAAATGGTTACTATAACTTAATTATTGTTTTGATCTCTTTTAATAAAGGCACAACTATTTTGTCTGAATCCCATTTCAACCAAACCTTTTTCCAATGTTTGGTACCAAAGTCTGCCACTTTGTTTTAAGCCATGTAATGCTTTATTTAGTTTTAGAACCCTCTAGTCAAGATTTTTACCATAGTATTCATTAAAACCTTCTGGTATTCTCTTATAAATCTCCTCATCTAAGGTTCCTTGTACAAAAGCCATAACTCTATCCATTTGGTCAATTTTCCAATCATAAATAGCTGCATATGCTAACAAAACTCTTAAAGTAATATAACAAACAATTGGTGAGAATGTTTCATTATAATCTATCCCCTCAATCTGCAAGAAGCCCTTATCTACCAACTAACTTCTATACCTTTCTATCTCACCCTTGGAGTTTTTCTTAATTTTAAATATCCATTTACAGTTTTTTTATTCTGAAGTTGGTCTTCAATATCCATGTTTTATTTTTTATATGACCCAATACAATTTGATTTATAGACTCTCCAGTGATAAATATCAGGACCATTCAATGCCCCTTCAATTGTTTTAGGTTCTAGATATCAATCATTTATCATTGCTGCCAAATCTTTTACATAACACCTACTATTTAAATTATGCATTTGCAAATCTTGCATACCATTCATATCAAAATCCTGATAACGATTTGGAATTTTTGTCTCTGTATGGGCAAGTCAATACAGGCAGTGAATTATCACCTAAATTGTCTATATTTCTGTTATAAATAGCATTATCACTAAAAGAAATATCATTATCTTGCAAATCATTTTCAGCATTATCATTTCCTAACCTTTCTGTTTCATTATTCGAATCATTATTAGTCTCACTGTCTGAAAAACTAGTTTTACTTTGACTGAATAAAGAGTCATCATAAAATTCGAGTTTACCACCATTTGTTAGATTATATATTTGATTTCTAAAAAATATACTTCTCGTACATTTATTATTTCATTAGTTACAGGATATATCAAACAATAACCTTTCATACCTCTGCAATATCCAACGAACATCATTTCCTTTGCCTTAGCATCCTATTTTGTTTGCTTTTCTTTAGGGATATGAACAGATGCACAACACTCAAAAACTCTTAAGTACTCTAAGTTTATTTTATCTGACTCCATTTTTTTTTATAAGGAGTCATACCTGCCACTGCAGGGAAAACATTTTTACAATTACTAACAGTTTGAATAGCTTCTGACCAATATTTTTGATCAAGACGAGCATCAGCTAACATTGATCTTGCCCGTTCAACCAGTGTTCTATTATTCCTCTCAGCTACCCCCATTTTCTTAGGTGTATGTGGGATAGACTTTTGATGCAGAATACCTTTCGATTCTAGATATTTCTTCATCTCATTATTTAAGTGTTCTGTTCCATTATCTGAATGCAATATCTTAATTAACTTGCCAGTTTGTTTCTCAACATGTGTATGAAATATCCTGAATTTCTCAAATACTTCTGATTTATGTTTTAAAAAAATAGATGAATGTCATTCGTGACAAGTCATCAATGAAATAAACAAAATATCGAGAACCCCCAATCGATGCAACATTCATTGGCGCACATACATCTGTATGCACAGTAGCCAATATTTCTTTCGTACGTTTAGCTTTTCCCTTAAAAAAAAGGGCTTCTTATGTACCTTGCCCTTGATACAGGAAGTACAATCTGCCAATTCTCCATTAAAAGTAAAGTCTTTGACCATATCCACCAGCTTTGTCATTCTTCCTCTGCTTAAGTGACTTACTCTTTTAGGCAATAAATGATTTGAAATATTGTGAGTTATTAAGGTCCATTCACTACTTATATCTTTGAATATAAATTGTGGCCAACACCTGCCCCACTAGCAACTAAATGCTTGTTTTCACAGACCAAACGTTAAACGTTCCATTAAACGTTCTAATCATTCCAAAAGTTTTATTTAAATACTCAATAGACAATAAATTAACTGTTAACTTGGGTACATGCAAGACATTACTAAAAGTTACACGCACTTTCTCTCTATTTCCAGACAAGAGGAATGTGACGTTACCGATACCATCACTGAACTAATTAATTTTACCCCAGGCTTAGTATAGTCGTCAATTAATTTCTTGTGTGAAATCATGTGATATGAAGCACAAGAATCCATAAACCAAACATTAGGATCTGTATTAGAGATGGCAACATACTCATCTGCCATGTAAGCTTCCTCCCTCTTTGGTGGTTTTGTCTTAAAACCCTTTCTTTTCCAGATTACCTTTTAATTATGTATAACCTTAGAACAATCTGAGCTTTTGTGCCCGTATAAGTAACATTTAAAACATTAGCCTTAAAATATTTCTTATAACTTTCATTAACAAAAACCTATAGAGTTTTACAGCTTCAGCTGATAATATATTTCTTACATTATCCACTGTAATTTCCTCACCACAATTCTTTAATGCCGTAATGAGAGGCTCAAATCTATCAAGTAAGTTTGCTAGAGTTAATCCTCGTCAGATTTAATGCTTGTAGATTTTAGCTGCTGATATGCAGAAATAGCTCAATGCAAATAATCAGACATATCTTTACAATCTGTATAGCAGATCTTAACCAATTCCTTTATAATTGAGACCTTTCTTTTGATTAATAGGTTTCCTTTATCCTAATAAGTTTCTGCTACAAGTTTTACAGTTTCAAGTCACCTTCCCACTAGATAATTCCCTTAAGTCATTAGAGATTGTCTCACTTACCCCCTCAACAATATAAGACAGTGCTTTTATGTCCTTAGCAGTATCTTCCTTAATGTCTGCTACATAATTCCACAAGCCCTTTTTAATAAGATGCATTTCCATTGCAAATTTCCAATCCATGCAATTTGCCCTACCAGTTAATTGCCTTTGATTGAATGAACCTCCCCCTCCCCATCAAGCATGCTGAATCCTCTTTTCAACCCTAACCAAACAAGACAAAGTTCCTTTAAGAGCAATTTAATAAATTTTCTATTAAAATTAATTTATTCTCATAGGAATTTACTTAATTATTTAATTAAAATGAAAGATTAAAGTTTTAAAAAACACATCATCAATCATAGTTATATACATTATACACTTAAGCCTACTACCATGTGGTTTTCCACTTGGGTTCCATTTAATTTATGAAAAAATATTTATCATCATTATTCTTACAAACATTAATCTTATTCTTAAAGCTCTCCTGGGCCCATAAACTGAACAAATCAGAGTGAAATATAAGAGCAGCGAAGCAAGAATTAAGGCACAAATGGGTTAGTCACATAATTGTTTAGCTGGAAACAGCAGGAAGAAAATATAATTTTAGAGATGGCAAGATTTGCGAAGTATCCGCCCGTATTGGGCTACCTCCGGACCTGGGAGAAAACTACAGAGGACTTTGCTTTTCGTAACTGGACCTAACTGCTTGCTACTACTTAGGGTTGGTGCATGGGGAGTGGGAGAAGAGATTGCTTTGCTATTGGTCAGTTACTGAGGTGGAAGCAACTATATAAACATTTTTTTTTTTTTTTTTTTTTGCTTTAGTTGACGGGAAATTGCGATATCGCGTTAACAAGGATAAACAATTTACCCATGGGATTATTAGTTTTTCTCATTTCTTTAAGAGTGCTAAGCAAGTTTTGGGATCATGGAGAATAGTTGTCCGATTTTGTTAATTGCTTGGAACATTTCCGTTAAGTCAGAGACTGAGTTATTTGCATTTTGGCTAGTTTGGGGGTTATTATTTTTTTACATTTACAGGGAAGTTAAACGGCTGAGAAATTTGAGGGGGATTAGGGTTCGTAACTCTAGCATAAGAAAAGTTTGGTCTTGCAAAATTAGGATTGAAAGCTCTATGAAACTGTTGATTTACAGGCTTTAGGAATTTTGCGCAATCTCTGTAAGCGGCAACATGGCCCCCTGGTTACAATTAATACATTTGGGTATTTCCAGCTTATCCTATTGAGGGTAGGACCGGCCATATGGGGGGTACGGTGAGTGCAATGCACCCGGGCCCGGCGTCTCGGGGGGGACCCACCGTGATTCAGAATTAAAATAATGTTCTGAATAATAATATCTTTTACACACACTGAAAGTATACAAGTGTGATCTCATTTGGCTGGTGTCGACGCCGTTGTTAGGCAATAATTGCAATGATGCCTATTAAAAGGGGGATGGTGGATTGATTTATGGATAAAGAAATCCACTTCAGACATTTTAAGACAGAGCGGCACGACTTCTGGGCGCTGAGGCTGAATTCAAAAGGATTTGTAAATCATCAGCTATATACTTTTTTTTTCTGCATTTAATGTAATATTTTTTATGCGTGCATCTATGTATGTTTGATTATATTAAGTTGCTCAAACAAATAGTAAAATGATAGATTAAACGATCATCTTCTAGCAATGCACATTGCATTGCTGCTTAACCGGTCATTACCGGAATGAAAAGAATGAAGGAAAAAGTTTTAATATCGCAGTCGCCTGATTTGTATACATACGAAGCTCATAATAAATATTATAGTCTTGTGCAAGTATGCAAAATATTGTTAATATAAAGTAAGTAGATTTACAATCACTTACCTTACCTGTTAGTTAATAACTTATAGTGTTATAGCATAAAATAATTTGATAATTTATTCCATAAACTACTTAATAGTGTCAGATATAACGGTGTCCATACCAAGTAATTATCATTGGGGGTGTCAAAAAAAATTATCAGAAAAGAAAAATGAAGAAAAGCTAAACTTCAAAAAGTCACTAGTAAATCTGTTTTCTTGGCTACAAAATAATTCTGGCAAAGAAATTCCTCAATCTTCAAAAATTGCAATTCAAACTTCAATCGGAGAAGAAAGTTCTGCACAAAGTACACAATCCAGCAATGAAACAAATGAAATGGTGAAATTTGTTGATGGTTTGGTTAGTTATATTAACGCCCCGTTTTAAAGCAACACGAGGGCTATTTATGAAATTTGTTGAAGAATTCTGTGTTTATACAAATGTGACCGAATCAGAAAAAAAATGACTACAAATATGATCAAGAGAGTATAAATGATCCTGGTTTATAGCCATGTATTAATAACTGATAAATTTAGAATGTTGTGTGTTAAAAACGGACCTGTGCAACTTAAAAGAGTTTTTGCTAAAAATGCTGAAGGTAGATCATTTTCTATTACATACTAAAAAATGCCAAATGGTGAATCTCAACTTCGCAGTTGGTTAATTTATTCAAAGACGCAAGATTCCGTATTTTGTTTCTGTTGTATACTATTCTGTTTTCTAAAAGAAGAGGAAATGACCAAACTACACGATTTATAGGTGACAATAATAACTGGAGAAAGTTGTCAAATGTAATCCAAGATCAAGAACGCTCTAGTTGTCATATTAATTCGTTTATTACTTGGAAAGAATTAATAAAACGGTTAAATTTGTTTTCGATATTGATAAAACAAATGAATTTAATATAAGTAAGGAAACGGCACGACTCAAATTACTATTTCAAAGAATTGTAGATGTGATTCTATTTTTAGCATCTAATCATCTTTCACTTCGAGGAACCCACGAAATATCAGGGAAGACATATAATGGAATTTTGTTAAAGTTTAATCGAATTATTGAGTAAATACGATCCTGTGCTAATGAATCATATAAACAAAAAAATAAATTCCAAAAACAGAACTGTGCATCATTTAGCACATAGGTCACAAAAACAAATTATTCCTGCTTTAAGAAATGAAGTCATTAACAAAATTAAATACGATATAAAAGCAGCCATGTACTATAGTATCCCAATGGACTGCACTCCTGATATTTCTCGTAAAGAACAAATTCCAATAATTATCAGATATGTGAATTTTGAAACGAAAAGATTTACTATAAATGAGTCATTTATAGTGTTTATTGAAGTAACTGGTCTGACCGGCGAAAGACTAGCAAAGACTATTAGAAAGATTAAACGAACTTGAGTTAGATATTAAGAATTGTAGAGGACAAGCATACGATAACGGTAGCAACATGAAAGGGAAATATAAAAGTGTACAGTCTAGAATATTTTCACTTAACCCGCATGCAATTTAAGTGCCTTGATTATCACACTCCTTTAATTTATTAATTTGTGATACCGCTTTCTTCAATATATATTGTAAAAACCTTTTTAGGATATTGTAACGTTTATAATGCTTATTTTCCGCATCTACAAAATGATGGGAAATTCTGCAAAAGCATTTAAACATTACTCTTAAACCATTATATGATACTCGTTGGAGAGCTAAAATATATTCGGTTAAAGCTGTGCTTACACAGTTTGAATAAACTTGTAATGCCCTAGAAGAATTTGTTGATCTAAGTAACGATAATACGGCGATATCCGAAGCTAAAAGCTTATTAGATGTAAAAGAAGAAATGCCATTTATGTTTAATAGTATGATTTGCAATATTGTCCAGAATTAACACTATCAATAAACTATTTCAAACAAAAACAATTGCTCTTGACTTGGCTTTCAATTTAGTTAATTAAATTAAAACTGAAATTCAAGATATAAGAACAAAATTTAACACATTTTTAGACGATTCAAAAGTGCTAGCACGTAATTTGAATATTTCAGAATATTTTTAACACTGTAATTGAAACTGTTATAGCACAAATAGAAGATAGGTTTAAAAGAATACCAAATGTTATTTCTGACTTCAAATTAGTCACTGATATAAAATTTTTAGAGAAACATGAGTTAGAGATATGTACCAAAAACTTTTTAAAGTTTTAAAATAAAGATGTAGATGAAAACCTAACCCAAGAAATTTGTTTGCTACGGGATTTGATTCTGAATGAAAGAGATATAAATAACGTACAAGACGTATTGTGATACATGCTAAATAATAACTATAATGAGTTATTTCTAAATGTATTAAAACTTTTCTTCACATTGCCAGTTACTATAGCAAGTTCTGAGCGCTCTTTTAGCAAATTAAAATTAATTAAGAATTATCTTCGGTCAAGCATGTGTTTAGAATACTTGCATGTACTTCCTATATTGAGCATCGAAAAAGAAATTGCAAAAAATTGTAATTTTTCTGAAATAATTGATGCATTAGCGAAAACAAAATCACGCATTAAATAAACATGCATTAATAATATGTGCTCGTGTTTTTGTTTTTTTAACTTAACAAAAAAAATTAGGGCTCCAAATGGCTTCTTGCACTCGGGCCCTTTCATTAAGAAGGCCAGCCCTGACTGGGGGCATTTTCTAGTTTGATGATTAAGGCCGCATTTTAAGCATCTTGACTTCATGGAGCAATTGGCAGCGATGTGACCGAAATTGGTGCAAATGTAGCATTGCGATATACACTGAAGTGACAAAAGTCATGGGATAGCAATATGCAAATATACAGATGGCAGTAGTATCCCAGCGAAAAAGTATAAATGCGCAGTTTGTTTTCCAGAGCTTTCATTTGTGTTCAAGTTATTCATGTGAACAGGTTTTCTGTGATTTATGGCGGCACGACGAGAATTAACAGACTTTGAACGTGGAATGTTAGTTGGAGCTAGACGCATGGGTCATTCCATTGCGGATATCGTTAGTGAATTCAACATTCCGAGACCCACATTATCAAGAGTGTGCCGAGAGTATGAAATTTCAGGCATCACATCCCCTCATGGACAGCGCAGTGGGCGACCACCTGCACTTAACGACCGAGACCGCCGACGTCTGTGTAGAATGGTCAATGTTAATAGACACGCAACACTTCGTCAAATAACTGCAGGAATCAATGTGGGACGTACGAGGGACGTGTCCGATAGGACTATGCGGCGAAATTTGTCTTCCTTGGGCTATGACAGCAGAAGACCGACTCGAGTGCTTTTACTGACAGCACGACATCGCCTGCAGCGACTCTCCTGGGCTCGTGAGCATATCAACTGGTCCCTAGACCAGTGGAAAACCGTGGCGTGGTCAGATGAGTCACGATTTCAGTTGTTACGAGCTGATGGTAGAGTTCGAGTTTGGCGCAGACCCCACGAAGCCATGGATCCAAACTGTCAGCAAGGCACTGTTCGAGCTGGTGGTGGCTGCATAATGGCGTGGGCTGTTTTTACATGGCATGGACTCGGTCCTCTGGTGCAACTGAGCCGATCATTGACTGTAAATGGTTATGTTCAGCTGCTTGCAGATCACTTGCAGCCATTCATGGACTTCAAGTACCCACACAACGATGGGATTTTTATGGATGACAATGCGCCATGTCACCGGGCCAGAACTGTTCGCGATTGGTTTGAAGAACATTCCGGACAATTCCAGCGCATGATCTGGCCACCTATATCGCCCGATATGAATCCCATCGAGCATTTATGGGACATCATCGAAAGGTCCGTTCGTGCCCAAACTCCTGCACCATCCACACTTTCACAATTATGGACGTCTATACAGACAGCATGGCTCAATATTCCTGCAAAGGACTTCCAACGACTTGTGGACTCCATGACACGTCGAGTTGTTGCACTTCGCCTGGCAAAAGGAGGACCGACACGATATTAACTGTCATCCCATGACTTTTGTCACTTCAGTGTAGTTATCCGTCCTCTATAATGCTCCATAGTTACTTTGATAAAGGTAATATACCCTACTTTATAAATTTTGTTTACTTTGTTGTTCCTGTTTAATTCTACTTAGAGGAAGGGCAGAGGTTTTCTCGTTCTTTGCTGCGAAAGTCTTACAACTGTATTAACTGAAAAACCTTTATTTTTCATTTCGGCTTTTCAGGGCTTCGTTAAGATAATCTATTGGAAGTCCTTTAAAAACTACTTTTACTGGTGTTTGATTTTTAGGCGTAATTATATAAAATTCGAATCCTTGCTCTTGACAATAGTCGGCTATTTTTTTATGGTTATCAGTTATTTCGGGGAAGACTTTTATGAACCCGTTACCAAGCACGTTATTAGTTATATCGAATTTAGAATGTAATTTCTCCAAAACTTTTTAAGTCTTTAGTGTATTTTAACATAATAGGTGGAATTTTATCTACAGGTTTATTTTCGTTTACGATATCATTAGAGTCATTTTTTGCACTTTCATCAGTTATGGGTTGGAATTTGTTATTTAGTTCTATGTTGATTTCTGGTTGGGTGCTATTTACTTGGCAGTTTTCCTTTTTGGGGATTTTACAAAATCATTTACCTCGGTCTCTTTTAAACATTTTAGAGATTTACAAAACTCAATCTCATCAGTTACACGTTCCATTTCTTTGACTCATTCCGCATAGAGCTCAAGTTATTTATTGTGTTTGGATGACCCTGGTCCGTTTTGATGCGCGTATGAATGTGCCAAGTTACCTTCGAATTGAAATTTAAATTCTGCTCTGTTGAAATCAACAAGTATGCATTGTTTACGAGTGCAGTTTTCAGTTGCAATTGTCATCAACTTCAATAGTCTCTACATCCATGCTCTGCCGATTGAAAAGCAGACTAAGGAACGTGCATTGCTGTTTCGTCACTAAGCCATCGTTTTCTGCCATTCCCTTTCAGAATAAATCCTTACAACGACGAGTCGAGAACGCGAAAAAAAAATCAAAACTAACATTCCAACAATTCTAAACTCTTGTAGTTATTGTTTTTATTGTAAAGCCATCTAACCTTCTCATAATCTTGATTTTTGCATTACTTTATTAGTTGCTAATTCATTTTTACTTCATTACAGCTGTCACAAAAACAGTATACATGGTGTGCCCTCAGAACATTAGCAGCAACGAATAAATGGGCCGAAATAGAAGAGCTTTTTTTGAGTAAAGTATGTGAAAGTTTGCAACTTCTGTATTGTTTTTGATATTTTTAGAAAATAGATGATGACACAAATTAAATTAATAATAAATATTTGGTCAGGAATTTAATATAAAGGATTTTAAAATAAAATTTCTTTGGTGTATTTTGGAGCTACTTATGATATTTATTTAAATTTTTATTTAGTACAGAATGAAAACGAACGATGCGAGAAAGGAAAGTCTATTCATTATTTACTAAAATCAGCAACATCAGTAGCAGTCAAAATCTGCATCTATTTGTTGGAAATTCTGAAATATAGGAAATTTTAAATTTTAAGCACTCGAATTATAATTTCTGAGATTCTAGAAAATACACAAAAATTACTCTATCATTGATATGAAGCGGCACGATTCCTTTAAATTTGATATATTATAGAAATAGCTTAAATATGACTTCATTGACAGTATTGTGACCGCAGGTTTAAAATTACCTATATTTGGAACGCATATACGGAGGAATAGATTTCAGTTTTTGTTAAATGTGCGAAAAGTGGGTGAAATTTTATCTGTAAAATATTAACTTGTAATAAAATAGATTGCGATAGTTCTGAAGCTAAGTCGATGATATACCTGTTGACCCACTTAATATTTATTTTAAAATATTGTCCAAATTTGCTCAAGATAAATCTCTGAAATTTCACTGATTGAATAAAAAAGAAAAGAAAAACAGAACAACCTCTTTCCTTAAACAGCAAATTTCATTTTGAGATTATTTAAGAAAATTATCCAGTTTCAACATTTCACAGTAATAACATTTTGCATTTCAACATCGAGCACTATCCATCAAATGAGAGGGAAAGCACCTTTTTATTTGAAGCATTAAATTTACAATACTTTACAAAAATGTGTTGAAGATTGACTGTGAAAAATTGGGAAATTAAAAGTTTGCAAGAAATGCTTCCGTTTCAAATACTTATTTAAAATATTTTTCATCAGATAAGTATATATTTTCTAGAAAATGCTTTTGTCTTAACCTTCATGTGCACTTATAACATAAAAGTAATCCAGAGGAAGAACAATCGAGCATTTTAGTATTCGTTTGCTACACAAATCAAACTTCAAAATGTTTGATCCTTCTACAATAAACATATTAAATTATTATATTTACAAACAATATTTGACGCCTGAATGTTTCATGAATAGAGCTACTGCAATTAGCTGTATACATATTCAAAACTAGAATATGCCAGTTATTTAAACTTTTTTATTTAAAGTAATTAATCACCATTTCATATTTCCAGAATCCGTAAGATAAGTTTATTTTTCATGTTACAGTCATTAGTGAATTTCATCCAGTAATATCCTGTTTTATATAATATGATTTTTAAGATAGAAAATTCACAAAATTATAAATCTGTTTTTGTACAACTTTTAAAGTATCAATCTGAAAAAATAAGGTATAGAAATTTCAACCGATCATACTGTTTAATCAAGTTCGTCAAACTTCTTATTTAGCTAAAATAAGTCCTTGTGATCCATTGTAAGATTTGATGGTTATTCATTCCTGCTAGTACTTTTTGGGAAAAATTCACAGTATATATATATAATAATTTTTTTATTTGTTTAGAATTGGCTTCGTACTGTAAAAATGCGTTCTTGTATTGGTTTCGTTCGAGTTCTCGAGATCCTTGCAAAAAGAGGTGCACCTCCCGAAGTAAAAATTTATTTTCACTCTTCATACCTTTCAAATAAATTAGTCATTATCAATGTTATTTTTGCTATTATATTAATTTGTAGTACATTTTATTATATTAATACTATTAAATCTTTTATTATATTATTTATTAAATCTCGTTATATATTACAAACGTTTTTATTAAGTAATGTTAGCATTAAAAAAACTTTGTATTTTACATATATGGGTATTCAAGAAAACAATAGATATATTTTAATTTTTTTTTGTTTTATGTTTAATTAATATATTGTAAAAGATGTCATTATTTTGTACAGGTTATAAAAAAGTACATTTCCTGTTTGGAGTCTCAAGATTCAAAATTGTTTTATGCCAAAAAGTATAAATGTCATTCTGTTGTGATTGAGGTAACTCTTTTTTTCTCTTCTTCTTCTTCTTTTCTTTTCTTTTTTGCATAAGATGATGATAAAAGTTTGAAGTTTTATAATAAAAGTTACTTGAAAATAAAACCAATAATTTCTTCTCTTTTGTAAATATCTAAATAATTCATATAAAGGATAAGATTTTGAAATTTATATATATCATTGATTTATTAAAATGACTTTCATTCTTTCAATTTTTTTTAAATTTAAAAATTGATAATTTAGTAAACGTGATTATTATCTACTGTATTAAATTGTCTTTTTAACTGATCACTTAATGGTTGCCAATCAGATTTATTACTAATATAATTATTTTATATTATTAGCTTACTTTCTGGCAATAAGAATCTTTGAACTAAAATATAGGTTTCTTTGATTATTGTAATAGATTATACATAAAATAACGCCTTTCAATATTTATAAGTTTTGTAAAATCTAGGTAAAAACTAATTTATTATTTTAGTCGCTTAATTTATATAAATAATTAGCTTTTAGTTGATCCTTAATAAGGCTATTTAAAAGCAATTTAAAACAAATAAAACTGCATAAATTCTAGTGTTCATAATTCTTGAATTTATTTTGAAATTTTTAATTTCTGCAAAATTTTGTGACACTTTCCAGTTTGAAATCTTATCAATATAATTGATTTTTTTTAATATTAAATGTTTTAAAAATTAATCGTAGAAGCTATTACATTCTTTAGTGAAACTTTTTCAACAAAGAATAGAACATCCCCCCCCCCCCTCCTATTTGAAATATACGATTTGATTATATATGTCCAATGTAAATAATAATCATAAATTTATCTCAGAAATATTTCTTGCCCTTCATATTTGTTAATAAATAAATATTTAAAAATTTCTTTGGTTTGAAGATGACCTTATGCCAGATTTTAAAACTTAATCATCACAGGTTGTCAGTATGCTAAAATGATATCAAAAAGCGTTTCTATCAAACAAAACTCCCTGAATATGGCTTTTTTTTTCCTAAGTTTCAAATACCAGGGTAGTTGATGGCTCTTATCACTTTTACAAAACTAAATGTTTATTTGAAAGTTTAAAAGTGAGCATTATAATCTTTGATTGACTTTTCTATATCTTAAATATATTTTTATTTCTTAGATCCTTAAAAAGAATCGAGACAGGTTAGGACTTATTGAGTATAAAGCAACTTTACCACCACATTCTGTTGATTTTTGCACTGCTACTACTGTTTTAAATAACGAGGTAAGGTAAATTGTTTTTACTATATTTAATACAATCTTTATTCTGGTTCAGAGACTTTTAGTATAACATCTTAATTCAAAGGTAATTAGAGTCGAAAATCTGTCCAACTTGTAAAGAGCCACATTCAACCTAATAATTACCCTATTTTTGAGTAACTTCAGAAAAGGTAGAACAATTAAATCTAACTGTATAAATCGTTTCTTTTTTCCCTTTGGCCAAATGCTTGCATTATATAAAAAACTTCTGTATTATATTAACTATTGATTATTAAACTGGTTGCTTAAAATTTCTTATTAATGAAAAATACCAGTATCAGTAATCTAGCATGGCATTTTTCATGTTAATATATGTTTTTATAATAATCTACTGTTGGAAAAATATTTGTATAATCTGAAAAGTATTTGTCTTTTTTATTTCATAAAAAAATTGTTACAACAATTTTAAAGTTTCTCATTATCTATCACTCACTGTTGTAATTTATCAAATAATTTTATAGTAATTTATAAGTCTCAAAGCAAATACATAAATCAATGAATTTGTTAAAAATCTAATATATTTGTGAAAATATCCGTGATATTAAAAATGTTTTTCTTAGGTGCAAAAATATTGTCTCTTGCGGATAAATTTTTGCACCTGAATATCCGTGCACCTTTTGTATGGATATTCAGAAACATTTGTTTTTGAATATTTCCTCATTTTTTTTCCTTTAATAACTATAAACATCCAAAGTAATATTTTAAAATACCAAATAGTTTGCAGTGATTTTTAATAGAAAAGAATTTTTATTCTGAAATTAATTCATTTATTTTATAATAATATAATGATTTAACTTTAATTCAGTTTAAACAGTATTTGATAAATTAAGTACAAAAATAAACTTAATATTTCCGTATACCAGAGGCAAAGATTTCTTCCCCCCCCCCCCGCAAAAGAAAATCGAAATAATGTTAGTATAATTTGCTGGTTATTTTACTCTACACTAAGGTATAGAGCAGTATGTAAGTGATGTTCATTTCTAAAGTGATAAACCTCAAAACAGTAGTATTATTCCAGTTCTAGTAATATAATAACAATAATAATTGTGTTATGAGCTTACTGAAAAGTACTTTTCCAAGGGAGCTGTAAATAATCACAACTGCACTGATGGAAAAAAATCCCAACACTAGGAAGGAGCTGTGCTAGATAAACGAAATTTGGTAGGCGGGTTTATACATCTGAAAGATGACGTCCATTCAAATTTCGAGCTACGCGCGTAAGTGTGGCGCTAGTAGTGACACTATGAACATGCAAATGACGTTTGCTTTAAATAAGCGCTGTGAGGTTCGTGATCGTTATTTACAGTTGAGATTTGACGTAGTGGGTTAATGTTAGTCAAGGATGCCTCTGAGAAGACGAAGAAGCCATTATCAACAGCTCACTGAGTTTGAACGAGGTCGTGTTGTAGGGCTACGAGAAGGTGGGTTTTCTTTCCGAGATATTGCTGAAAGACTTGGCAAGAATGTATCCACTGTGCATTAGTATTGGCGGCAGTGGTCAAGGGAAGGTACTGCCTCAAGAAGACCAGGTTCCGGGCGGCCACGTGGTACTACTGACAGGGAAGACCGTCGTATGGCTGTGGCTAATCGTACTGCGTCTGCAGCTGAAATTCGAGCTGCAGTTGGCACCACATTGACACAATGAACTGTTACAAATCGGTTACTTCAAGGACAGCTCCGAGCCAGACGCCCTGTACCACGACCATCGTAAACAAGGCCTCACAACTCCCAACGCGTTCAGCCCGTGACGTCACGATTGAAGACGGATTGTCTAGAAAATTCTAAAAGCAAGTTGTATGATAGAGTGCGGTAAGTTTACGGTGGCTGTAGTCGTGAAGTGCGGTGAGTGTGTTATTGGTTATGTTTGAAAGTGTTCTGATCCTTTTTTTTTTTTCATATTAATTTTAATTTATCGTAATAAAGATGCCTAGTACGTGCTGCGTTCCTAATTGTAAAAGTAATTACTCAAAAAACAGCCCCAATGTTCCTGTATTTTCGTTTCCAAGCGTTGAAGACAGTAGAAGACCATGGATCTCTGCAATAAAGCGGGATAATTTCGTGCCAACTAAATATAGTAGGGTAAGTTTGATTTTTTAATACAGTTTTTATGTATTCCTTTGAACTGGAAACATTTAAAATTAAATGTAACTTTCATTTATCTTTGTGTTTTGCTCTAGATTTAGTTACTTATGCTTCCAATAACTGTAATATTGTTTGTTTCAGCTAAATAAAAATTTTCTTTGTTTTATGTTACTTATGATAGTCCTTTTTTAATATTTCTTCTTAATATTTAAAAGTCTTCGCATTGATATATTTTTTTTTATTATACTTCATATATATTTTTAAAAATCTGATTTAGGCCTAATTTTTGTGTCTTTTATGTAGGTCTGTGCTAAACATTTTGAACAAAATCAGTTTTTAATTCTAATACAGGAGAACTTATTCAAGTACCACTGGAGTATAAAAGGTAAATGTTTCAGAAATTTTTAATAATTATCACCAAAATTTTAAGCGCTTAAGTGATATATTGTTATTATGGTCATCATAAAAAAAGGTTTAAAATCATCTAATGAATGAAAAAACAATTTTTAATTATATATATCACGACTATAAAGTGATTAAATTTATATGTTCCTCTAAAATATTATGTAAAAAAGTTAGAAGTAGCTGTAAAAACTATGAATTGCATGCTCATATAGGCTTAGAAAATGTAGGTTTTTTTGTTTTGTTTATAAATAATCAGATTTTATGTAAAGCAATTAATATTTATTATTTTTAAATATCATTAGTTATATGCAATTTTTAATTATAAATGCATGCAACATTTATAAAAGGTCTGAAATTTTTTAGAAGCACTGAAATGCTACTGTTTATTTGAGGCAAATTTCACACATATACAACCTATGTATATGTACAACCTACCTTATTTGTAAGTTTGTATTTCAACTTTGTTTAATATTATAATTATTTTCATTTGTCTGTGTTAAATGTATAATAAAATTTGAAAACAAAATGTATTTTATTATTGTCTCTGAAAATAAAATTTTATGATTCTCAAAGTGTGATTTTTGCTCATTTATGTATTCTTTTACTATTTTTCCAGATTGAATTGAAATTTATTATGAATGCAATGAAATGCAAAACCAGATATAATAAAAGCTAGTTTATTAAAGTGTATGAATTATCTTAAGTGAATGTAATTTTTAATGTGAAAAAATAAAAACTTATAGCAATACTTTTTGATCAATAGAATTATTTGATGTAAAAGTTAAATTTTATATTAAATACATTAATATTACATTTGAAAGTTCATAAGTAATTTGGAAAGTAAATAATTATGTTAATTTATTTAAAATACTTTTATTATCTACCACTGCAAAAAAAAAATCAAAAGCTTTAAGTCTTAATGATTGATTTAATTTTGAACTTTAAAAAAAACAGAGGATATATATAATTAAATAGAGATTATCTTTTTTAAAAAGAAAAGAGAAAATAATTTTTAAAAAAAAAAAACATTTCTGTTAAAACTGGAAAATTAACAAAAATACCCCAATGTATTTATCTTACAAATTTACATTGTGATTTAAATCTTAAAAAATTTGAATGCTTCATTCATTCACTCAGGGGAGAAATAAGTCATCTTGAATTTTATGCAAGATAAATGTCTTATAAGAGATAGTAATTTTTTTAATGAATTTAAAACATGAGGAAGAAGAAACCGAGATTCTGCTCGCGGTAGCCAACCGTCTTCATGTGACGTCACAAACAAGCTGTGAGGCCTTGTTTACGATGGTCGTGCCTGTACAGTGCATTCCACTGACTTCAAACCACTGCCGTTTGCGACGTGAGTGGTGTCAAGCTAGAGCTCATTGGAGGACGGAGTGGAGATCTGTTGTGTTTTCTGATGAAAGCCGGTTCTGCCTTGGTCGCAGTGATAGCCGTTTGTTGGTTAGAAGGAGGCCAGGTGAACGCCTGCTAGTGACCTGTCTGCGGCCTAGACACACAGGGCCTACTCCTAGTGTTATGGTTTGGGGAGCAATTTCGTATGACAGCAGGAGCACTCTCGCGGTAATCCCACGCACCCTGACTGCAAATTTGTACGTCAGTCTAGTGATACAACCTGTTGTGCTGCCATTCATGAACAGCATTCAAGGGGGTGTTTTCCAACAGGATAACGCTCGCCCTCATACCGCTGTTGTAACCCAACATGCTCTACAGAGTGTCGACATGTTACCTTGGCCTACTAGATCACCAGATCTTTCTCCAATCGAGCATGTATGGGACATCATTGGACGACAACTCCAGCGTCATCCACAACCAGCATTAACTGTCCCTTCATTGACCGCCCAAGTGCAACAGGCATGGAACTCCATCCCACAAACTGATATCCGACACCTGTACGACACAATGCATGCACGTTTGCATGCTTGCATTCAAAATTCTGGCGGTTACCCCGGCTACTAATGTACCAACATTTCACATTTGAAATGGCTCTTCTCGCCAATGGCTCTACCTGTGATCTTGAAACTTTAATCAATTAAATATGTTACCTAGACAAATGTATTCCTAAAATTTCATTACTGTACAATAATTTTTTCTTGGTGTTGGGATTTTTTTTCCATCAGTGTATTTTAAAACTGCTCTCCTATAAAGTTTTATCTTTTGGCATGGTTTCTTGTACTTCCGATATCTATAGATTTTTCAAATTATACTTCCTATAGACCCATATTATACTTCCTTCCTTATACCAGTTAGCAATTACCATGGTGAATATATCATGCCCTTGAGAAACTTTTTTAACAGTTTCATATAAATAAAGCATGTAAAGTAATATCGAGACGTATGCAAGTAATGCTTATTTGCAACATTAATAGCAATAGCTTAGACCGTATTTCTAATTTGATCTTTATCATGCATATATTCTTTAAAACAGTGGAGGGTAGTTCTACCTTTTCTCTTACTCAAACCCAGATAACTGAATTCTTCTATATTGTTAGTTGTAGTAATACATATTTTCAATTGAATATTTTAAGACGATGTGTGCATTTTTATATTTGTTATTCTGCTGATTGTTTCTTCTTCATAAGAATTTCTTATATGTTTTATTAATTATTTTAGCCGGTGAATTGGCGAAACTGATTCTATATGGACTTTCATCCCTTTGAAGCAAAGCTTTAATTTTTATTTTGGACATGTCAAGAATTTCATTTGTAAATATATTTTTTTAAATACAATTACTCATGAAGACTTGTATCATTTTGTCCCTTATTAAAATAAAATATATTTTAATTGTGCTAATATGTATATAGCTTATTTCTAAGCCAGTAGACATAGGTATATATGTTTGAAATTATAATCAATGAAAAAATTATTTGAATAAAATAACAAAGTTTACATTTTTTAAATCCTTCAGTATTATTTATGTTTAGTAAAATATTTTTGAAGTACTAACCTATTAATTTGAAAATTTCACATTTTAATATCTTAATGGGACCGAATTATGCGGCTTTGAAGTTAATTACTTCAGCTCTTAAATACATGTATTGATCTACAGGATTCAAAATTATAGTAGCAAGATAATAAGTGATTAATATAAGAGCTAAAGAAAAATCTACTTGGGCTTTACATGATAAAAATTTATATGAATTGTGTTAGCTTTAGTCATAAATTTTAGTTTCTTATTTAGCTTTTTCTATTATGATTATCTTTTAAACACAATCATGACAAATAAAGTTTAAAACGAAAATTTATTTTTGACCAGAGCATTTTTGAAATAAAACTAATCGCTAGTTTATTATAATGGTAATTTTATAATTAGACTCATAACAATGTAAATTCACCAAAGCAATGTGTATGTTTCATAGAAATAATTATTTTATTTTTTGGTACCGAATACAAAATATGGAAACAAAAATTTTCATACATGTGATACAGAAATAATATTTACCAATAACAAACGGCACACATCCATTTGAATTGTATGCAAATCCACATCCTTCATAATTTTTGTAATCACATTTTCATTAAAATGTCAGTATAATCCATAAATATGCTGGAATGTAAAAATATGTCATTTCCACATATTCCTATATTTTTTCAACAGCAAGGAGCAAATAATTATTTTGAATTTTAAAGTGGAAAAAAAACCCAGCCCAAACAAGTCAAAACAATGAGACATATAAACAAAATCCTGACAATAAATATACTTTTAACACTGATAAAAAATTTCTAAAAATATTTAAAATCAATAAAGCATATTGTTTACAATACATACATTAAAGATACATTTTAAAAAATAGTAGCATAAATGCTCCCTTGATAGATCTGAGAACACATGGTAGAAATCACCGATAACTTCATATCAAATTAAATAAACATTTAGGAAGACATATAAAATTCAAATAAAACTTGAATATCCTAAGTCTATCTAGTAACAGTATTTAAGAGATTTAACATATAACTTCTCCATAAAACGTATTTTATACTGGTATTCATAATATTTATTGTCTGGCACTGATGAGATTATTCCTATAGTTTTGTAGAAGGTTTCAAGCAAATAATTAAAAACGGAAAAAAGGCAGAAAGTGTAATTGGTCTTTTTGTTTAACATTCTGCCAGGATAATATTTTTATAAGTGATTGGAGTTTTTTGTGACCTTTTCATCTTCACAGAGCCAGATAATAAATAGCGTAACAGGTAAAACAGGCGAGTATTTTAAATAATAAAAAATAAATAAATCAAACCAAATGAAACGATTGCAATCTTGCAAGCTCTTCAGTTTAAAAAAGTGTTTTGAATTCAACTAGCATCATCACAGATGTCATGCTTGAAAAGATATTCAGAAATCTACCTATAAAATTTTGCTAGCAAAATTCTCATTCATTCAATGAAGATTGTTCTCTCTCGGCATTAATAAGCCCATCGTCCACATTGACAGTAAAAAATCTTCTTATAACTCTTCTCATTAAAGCAACTGTATCACGATAGACAATATCAATAATACATACAAGTGTTAAAATTGTCTGAAAAAAAAAAAAGAAAGATATACTCAGGGACTATATATAAGGGACATATGCTATAACATTTAAAAAGGACAAAAAATACTCTCACATTTTAATTCAATGACAAAATAATTTTCATAAAAGTAAATATTTTATTACAAAGATAAGTAAATTTTATAAAGTTAGATCAATATCCTATCGGATTTCAAGGTCATACATCAGTCGTAAGCACTATTTGGGCTTCGTGAGCGAACAAGAATTGCATGTGTGTTTTGGAAATATTTCGGTTAATCTTATGATCTATAAAAGAATATATTTGATTGTAGTAGCATAAATAATATCTTTCTAAATATAAAACAATAGTTGTTTATCAAAATGACTGACAGCTTTTCTCAATACATTTTTCCAATTCCGTTTTATTCATAGCGTATAATAAAAACTATTCATTAAGATAATATGTCACAAACCCTTGCAACTAGGATGAGGTTTATAACAGGCTGCATTTTCAAATATTTTTCAGAGACAATACATACACATGAATTATTTTAACTGTCAAAACGCTAAGCAGTAAGTAAGCAAAAATATGCTAGGTTAAATTGTCTGAGATCTCTCCCCATGCATATAGTTAGCATATGCCGTTATAGTTAGTATTATAATAAAATTTTCATGTAACACCTAAGAAAATTCCTTAAAATGATCTTGAATAAAATACCCTGATTGGTTAAGAATGAATTTTAATAATTTCCTCACCAAAAAATATTTTTATGATGCTATCTTTATCTCTCCTTGTAGCAAACCATTATCTGACAGTAATAATAAGGTTACAAGTCATTTCTAATTTGTCTAGTTTCAGACAATTGTAAATCATTCTTGGCTAAATAAATAAATAAATTAGTCGAAGATTTTTTTTCACCCTCCCAATTTTCAAATAAATATTTCTTGCAATAACCATTTCAAGTTACATTATAATGCTGAGCTTAAGTTTTTCTATTTTTGTAATTCTCTTTTTTTTGAACAGGTGTCATGGAATGATACAAACATCTACCAATAGTATATACTATAAGCAATCTTTGCATTGTTTAACATCTCATATTGTGGAGATCAGAGAAATCTATTTTCTGCCTTCAATATAATATAATTTCAAACCAGACGTTACAAAATCTGCACAATGCAACAGCTGCCAATTTTGAGATTATTTACAATATTGATCTTTCAAACTTATTGGTCTAAATTTCACCTTCGAAAATTCATTTCAATGGTTTTAAGAATATTCTGGTGATGTTTCATTTTTTGATCTAATTGAAAATTTCAGATCTAACATATGCTCAGTAAATTCATTAAAAATTGGGACATAGAAGACATGCCAGACTAATAGCAGATTAAAAGGCAGGAAATTCATACATACATATATTTTTACACAGTTTGAATTCTTTTATCAACATAAGTTGGGGTTGAAGAAACCTAAACTATAATTATATACTTTTACAGTATTACAAATACAGAATAATTAACATTTTAGATTTGTTGTAGTGCTTAAAGAGGTAATAACAGACAAATATAAAGTATTGTACTACATAAATATGCTCGTTCCCAAATAATTAAAAGTAATGGTAATATATTTCCTATTAACAGAGTAAATCCAAAAACAAGGTGCATTGCTAGAAACTGCTTTATAGCAGTACTTTCAAGCACCTTAAACAAATGAGGGAAAATGCCACTTTGAACATACACACATATATTATATATATATATATATATACACACACACACACACACACACACTATAAGACTTACATATTTTATGAGCAAAGGATGATATGCTTTCCGGATTTTCATTAATGCATACTTTTTATTGAAGTTTTTTATGTATGTGTATATATCATTTTAAAGATGTATTTCTTGAATTTTAATTTTTGAACTTGCAAACATGCTTTATTGTAAAATGTCATTCTAGTTTGACAAAAATAATAATTTTTTATTCTGACAATTTGCATTAATGAACATTTATACAATTAACAATAAAAAAAAACTCTAAACTCTTTCATGTATTTTTTTATTTACAAATTATCAATTCATTTGGATGTATACATCATTTCTAAAAATGTCAACAGTGATGTAGAAACATAGCATGACAAAAAATAATTTTAACATTTATATGAAAGATGAATTAAAAATTAGAGAATGCATTTAATAAAATCAATAAAGATTTTACAATGTTCTAAAAACGTTCCAAGAAAATTTTAAAGCATTCTTAATAACAGAATTTTTTATTTTATTAATAAATTATTATTTAATTATCAATAATATAGTATATGGATATTAATGCATCCACATCAATTGACTGAGGAAATATAATTTGACAAAAAAAAAACTCGCCATTTTATAATCAAAATATTCTAAAATAATATTGAAAATTCTAAAAATTTATACAACTCTGTTTGGAGGTTGAATCCAGCCTTGTCACCTGTTACATAATGATAATGTTGACATTCTCAATTCACAAAAAAGCAGAAAGAAAATTCGATTTAAGAGGTAAATAAATACAGGTAGAAAATTTGATTTAAGAGGTACATAAATGTGTGCATGTGTTGCAGAGACATATATTTGTGTGATTTAATGGTTTGATGTTATGGTAGACGAATAAGATTTTTTAAGGCAGGTTTTTAAAATAAATTTCTAACATGTGAAATCCACTCTCAGTGAATTTCTAACACTCAAAAAGTAACTTCATTCCTGTTTACGCTCATTTGAAGGGCCAACGCCTCCTGGGGTGGAGAAAAAGGAAACCCCTCAGTTCAGACTCAGTTCTCGAGAGAGCTGTACCCAGGGATAGTTGCTCCTCTACTAAGCAGGAGACGAAATACTCTGATTTATTTTATTGTTTGCATTTCCTCCTATTAAGTGAGGTTGTGATGCAAAGTTGCAATATTTTAAAGCTTATTAAATTAATTAGCATATTTGTTGAGGTTCACAAAAAATTATTTTTTAAAAAAACTACAATCCACTACTTTTTACTGAGCTACAGACATTTTTTGGTCCGTCGCAGCCAATGGATAATTAAATAATATGACTGTGATCAAGAACTTAGAATCTACTCAAAAGATTTGAAAAAGAATAAAAATGGCAACGACAGTGGATATTGCTGAAAAAAATCAATCGTGCAAAAGGCGCGATAAAGGCCAATGCTACGAAGCTAGATGTATTTTTTGAAAATGAGGATAAATATTCCACATGTGAACTGGAAATTAAACTAAAGAAAGTCGGAATACTACAGAAGAAGTTAGATGAACTTCTGCAAGAATTCTTTTTAATTCCTGATTTGAGTCCACATCAAGAAATGGGAAATGATTTTGAACAAGTGGAAAGCCGCCTTAAAGAATTGGAGGTAAGAATCACTTCTATTCTTGATTCTTTAAAATCTCTATCTAATTTAAAAGAATCTTTTGTTGAAAATATCAAAAATGAAATAAGCTTGCCAGAAATTCCACTCCCAACGTTTTTGGGGGCATTTGGTGAATGGGCTGCCTTTGAAACCCAATTCAGTACGTTGGCATCAAATAATGTAAATTTAAACGACAACCAGAAACTGTATTATTTAAGAGCATCTCTCAAAGGAGAAGCTAAACAGCTAGAATCAACGGAAAATACATTTGATTCTCTATTTGAAGCCTTAAAGGAAAGATATGAAATTAAAGATTGTTGGTTGATCATCATATTCTTTCCATAATAAATTATGCGAAGATACAACAAGAGTCAGCTAACGAGCTTCGTCGTTTAATAGATTGCATTAAAAAGAACATTCGAGGTCTTAAAGTTCTCAATTACGAACAAAATAATTTATCTGAAATTTTGTTAGTCAATATAGTTCTTCAAAAACTGGACAAAGAATCAAGAAAGTAATTTGAATGTACACTAAAAACCTCTGAAGTTCCACAATTTGATTACCTGATATCCTTTCTTGAAAAAGGAAGTTCCATTTTGGAAAGTATTTCGCGGTTACCAGCTGCAGTGAAATCAACTTTTCCAATAAAAAATGCAGAAAGAAACAAAAATGTAAATAATTCTTATAAACAAAAATCTCGTTATAAAATCAAATCATAAAAGTAGCTGTAAGACATGTATTTGTTGTAAAGGCAAGCATACCTTATACATTACATTCCTTATATTACTTTCAAAACATGAGCGTGGAAAAAAGAAACAAATTTGTTTCTATTCATGGAATCTGCAAACTTTGCCGTCGTATTCATACCGGTTTATGCTCTTCGAAATTCAAGTATCTTGTTAAAGATTGCCAGATGTCCCACAACTCCCTACTACATGAGGAGAGTGACCAACGACAGACCCTTGGGGGGAAACCCCAACAACTCAGATGTCATTGAACTTTCTTCTTTGGAAGCGCGAAGAAGGGAGACGTGTTCAACCTTTGCTATTGTACGATCGGATGAGATGCGCATTTTGCTGACAGCACTAATCTATTTTAACAATGAGTTGGGAGAACGGATAAAACTCCGATGCCTGGTTGATTCGGGAAGCCAAGTGTGTGTCATTACTACCGAATGTCCTCAATTATTAGGAAAAAACAACCAAGAAAAAATAAATATCCCGGTTTCTGGATGTAACGGCACCAATACTGCCATTAAAAGAAGGATGGAAATAGAAACCTAAAACTTAAAAAATGATTTCAACAGATATATTTCCTTTTATATAGTTCCTTTCATAACAAATTTAACTCCATCCAGAATAAATGTTGATATCTTCAAGTTTCCAAAGCAAATAAATTTAGCAGATCTTGGTTTTAAGAGACCTAATAAAATCGACGCTTTAATTGGGGCAGGTTTGTTCTTTGAAATGCTAAATCTCAACAAATTCTATGTGGAGAATTCTAATATAATTTTGCAAGACATAATTTTTGGTTACATTACGGGTGGTAGATTCGAAATCTCAGATAATGATAGAGAATTATGTGGACTTATGTGTAACAGATTCTCGGGATATTAATAAAATTCTGCAAAACTGTAGAGATGTTTTTCCATATGCCTCAAATGTTGTTCAGACAGATTGTTATATGGACATCTTAACAGGCTCAAATATCTTATCAAATGCTAAAGAACTGCAACCCAACTCGTGAATTTACTGGAAAAAGGATGCATGACTCTCCACAAATGGTGTTCTATCTCTGAAAGTATTCTAAATAACATCCCAAATGATAAAGATTATCAATTTAATCACTCTAAATAAATGAAGTCCGTCAAAACTTTTGGTGTTTTATGGAAACCAGATCTTGATTGCTTTTCATTTAAAGTAACCATTTCAGTGCAAAATTCATACACCAAGAGAAGTATCCTTTCAGATATTTCTAGGATATACGATCTTCTAGGTCTGTTTGGTCCTGTTGTTTCAAGAGCCAAGATTTTTAAGTAAAGACTGTGGTTATTGAAACTTGGTTGGGACCACCCTTTACTTAATGCTGTCATTTGCGCATTGGCGGAATTTATTTCGCTTCTTCGATACATTGAACAACTGGAAATCCCGCGACATTTTACTTCCATGACAGTGTAGTCATCCATGGATTTGCAAATGCTTCTACTGCAGCATATGGAGCAGCAATTTATGTGCAGTGTTCATCTAGCAACTCAAATGCTGTTTACTTATTGTGCCGCAAATCACGTGTCGCTCCACTTAAGCCTGAGACTATTCCCAGACAGGAACTTTGTGCAGCACTTTTATTATCGAAACTGACACAGAAAGTAATAAAGGCTGTTAACATTGAAATTTCGAAAGTATTTCTCTACTCTGATTCTACCATTGCATGGTTGAAAAAACCAGCACAAAAATTAAAAACATTTGTAAGTCATCGGATAGCCACCATTAAGGAGTTGACAGAGGACTTTGTTAGGAAGCATGTGTCATCAAAGGAGAATCCGGCAGATCTCATTTCTAAGTGAGTGTTTCCAGATTCCCTTCACACCAACAATTTATGGTGCAATGGACCTTCATTTATTAGAGATGGATCAAAAACTGAAGTGCCATCTGTGTCTGAACCAATCACAGACAATGACTTTGTATGTGAATTAAAACCACAAAAATGCACTTTACTTACTACATCTGAATGGAATTCTGTGTTTATTCATATTATATCTCTTAGTAATAATTATGTAAAACTAATTAAGATTCTTAGTTATATTTTCAGATTTATTTCTAATTGTAAAATAGGAATTATATCTAAAAAAGGACCTATTACTTCAGAGGGATTTTAAAATGCTGAGGTTTATATGTTAAGGTGGGCACAAGTTCAAGATTTTTCTAAAGAAATTGATATGACCTCCAGGTAAAAACAGCTTCCAGGTAAATGTTATTTAAAATCTCTGAACCCTTTCCTAAATCATAATAATTTACTTAAGAGTCGGAGTTCGACTTATTAATGCTAAATTAAGCTACTACCAGCAACATCAGATAATTTTGTCAACTAAAAGGTAAACCAACTCGTTTAATAATGTGATATTATCATAAAAAGTATTTGCATGCTGGTCTTTTGTATCTAATAAGACAAAAATTTTGGCCCATTAATAGCAGAAATCTAGCAAGAGATGGTACATCACTGTGTTACATGTGTTAAAAATAAACCTGTTATTGTAGAGCAATTAATGGGTAACCCTACCCCTGAAACAGTTAATGTCATTAGTCCGTTTTCTAACTCGGGCGTTGATTTTACAGGTCCATTTTTTATAAAATATAAAGGTCAATGTAGAGGAACACTTAATAAGGTTTATGTAGCTATTTTTGTTTGTATGGCCATTAAGGCAATACACCTTGAAATGGTAACTGATTTGACTTCTGAAGCATTTATCTCTACTCTAAAAATATTCTTTGCATGAAGAGGGAAATGTTCTGTTCTTTTTTCTGATAATGCTACAAACTTTGTTGGTGCTGAAGTTGAATTGAAAAACTACTCCCTATAGTTACTTATCCAGATGATAGTTTGAGTAATTTTTTTGGCCTCTGATGCTATTAAGTGGAAATTTATTCCTCCAAATTCACTACATTTTAGGCGGACTTTGGGTGGCTGGAGTAAAGTCTTTCAAGTATCATTTTCATAGGGCGGTAGGAAATGCAAATTTAACTTATGAAGAATTTAATACAATTATTGTAGAAATTGAGGGAATTTTAAACTCGCGTCCTATCATTCCAATTTCTTCTAATATAGATGACTTGGAGGCTTTGACGCCAGGACATTTTCTAATTGGAAGGCCAATAAGTACAATTGCCGAACCGGATTTAATTAATGAGTCAGATAATCGCTTATCTAGGTGGCAGCGGGTAGAAAAATTAACCCAACATATTTGGAAACGGTGGAGTTGCAATTATTTAAATCCTTTTCAGCAACGACAAAAATGGCAATTTGTAAAAAATAATGCAAAACTAGGTATGATGGTAGTACTAAAAGAAGAGAATTTACCCAAATGCAAATGGATACTTGGTCGAATAATTAATGTAATACCTGGTAAGGATGGTTCTGTAGGTCTAGTGAATGTAAGAACAGCAAACGGCACTTTAAAGAGGTCTGTATCTAAAGTTTGTTTGCTACCTGTTAAAACAGATAATTGTATATATTGTTTTAATAAGCGTATTATCTCTATATTTTCTCAGTTATACTTATAAAGTATGTTGGTGTATTGTATTTCAATTATTATAATTTAATCATGTAATATTTTCTTGGAGCATATTATTTCTATATCTTATATTTGTGTTTAAATTTTAGTTTTTGTTTGCATTATATCTATTATATCTATCACAATTTTTGCCAATTTAGATTTTCTAATACAAATAATATTTAAGAATTTTACAAAATTTGCTTTAAATTTTGTTAAGAAAAATTAAGTATGTATGATGTATGTTGCATGTATATGTATGTAGGATGGATTTTTCAAGTGTTGGAATTTAAAATTCCAACGCGTGGCGGGATGTTTATGCTCACTTGCAGCGCCAACTCCCCTAGGGTGGAGAAAAGGGAAACCCCCCAGTTCACGTGTGAGCTGTACCCAGGGATAGTTGCTTCTATACTAAGCAGGAGACGAAATACTCTATTTTATTGATACATTTCCTCCTATTAAGCGAAGTTGTGATGCAAAGTTGCAATATTTTAATGCTTATTAAATTAATTAGCACATTTGTTGAGTTTCACAATAAACTGTTTTAAAAAAAACTACAGTCCACTACTTTTTATTGAGCTACAGACATTTCCTAATTTCAATGGTGGTGGCTGAGTATCGCTTTGTCATTCAGCGTATATCATTATAAATATATATAAAGAGATTTAGCTGCAATTTGTGTCAGAATTCCAAAACATGTGTAAGAGTTACGAAATGAGAAAAAGCAAAAATCGTTATTAAAGGATATAATTTAAATCCTAAATTTTAGGAAAACCTTTTTTTAATTTTTTAAATGTCGTGTACCAGAGCTAGCGGATTTTTTTAAAACAAAAACCATAATTTAGCAAGATTGCTCAAACAAATAATTTTCTAATGTCAGGGAAAGTACAGCGCAAAAGAAATCGTAATCATTATAAATTTACATTTGCAACTTAAAATTTCATCACTGGATTTTACACACTAGACTAAATTATATATTGTAATGAATTATCAGTTAAAATAGTACAGTCGTACCCTTTACAGAGTCGTTCAAAACATCACTCCAAAATGAAATTTCAACGGAAACGATGATAGAATGTATAACATATTAAAGAGGCTTTAATAATAACAGTCAAATGTCGCGTTTATAAAGAAGCTTCTCTTATGTTCGATATATCGATTTTCTAATGAATAAGAAATACATCTAGCTTTATTCAACTTTTTCTCCATTCAGAACCATTTTGAATAATCTTTACTCTCCATTCAGGCTTAATTACCACTTACCAGGCATAAATAAATTCATTATCTAAAACAATACAGATTTTTAAAAAAGTTCGCGTGCTCTTCTAATCGCAATAAATCAAGCTAACTTTATATTTCGCACTGGCCCTTCGGGATAGTCATTCTAGTACTTGAATAAACGGCAATGCCAACTGTTAAAAGACAATGAAATTTTTTTAATTAAACTTTATTTTAACATTTTTTGACAGTTCTGATTAAACATCACCCTGGATTCGTTTCTCAAATTTTTCCTATTCATCAGTTGTCTTCCTTAACAGATCCAGTAAATAAGCAACAAAAAAAGTTTTCTTCATACATTTTGAGAAAATTAAGCAATTTTAATGATATTTTTTCCAAATTTAAGCATTTCTAAGGTGTTTAAAAATAATTATCAAATTAACACTTTTTATGACGCTTCATCCGCAGCAAAAACATAAATGATAAAATTAAAGACATTAAAGCCAAATTTTAAAAAACTTACCATAATGATGAACACATAAAAAACAGATTTCCATCCAAATTTTTTCATAATAATAGGAACTAAAACCTGTAAAGTCGAGATTAATGAAACTTACCAACAAATTCTTCAAAAAATAGAATTTAAAAAAATTAAAATCTAGTAAGACATTTATATAAAATCAAATACTCTGAGGAAGCATATATTTTTGGGGGTATATGTATATTAACAAATTATATCTTCTGCATCTGAACATTAAATAAATTTCAATTTTTGCAATCAGAGTTTTGACAGAATGCACTGAAATCTTATGCAGTTGCTAACTTTTTTTTCTAACATCTAAGTAAAAAGAAAGGAAAAATTCTCAGCTATGAAATAAATAAGTATAAGTGCACGTATTTTGCAGAAAGCAATTACAGAAACTTTCACTAGCTATTTAATAAGTGAGATTCTATATATTGAAAATTCTGAATAATGAATCATAACAGAGCACAATTTAATAACTAATTAAAGACCCATTTAACACATTCAGTAATAACATGAAAATAATTAAAAGAAATATTTCTCACAGCAAATGCATATTCAATAAAATGAAGCTAGTTGGTTTTAAATGTCAGTAAAAATTACAGATTACTCAAACACAATAATATTAAAACTACAAAGGTGATTTCAATGCAGATTCGCCATTTTAAATCTGAGGTAGTTAATATAATATATCGGCAAAATAATTACAAAAGAGCATATTTGTAAAATAAGAATTGGTTATATTCCAGCAATAGATCATTTTAAAATTAGGTTGCACTACACTGCATTAAAAACAATGTGTGATTAAAATTTTAATTAATATGTATTTTTAATAAATAACCGACAAAAATATAATTTGCACCTTATAGTCATTTAAAAGAATATTAATCATACACCAATAACCACGCCCTTCTAAAATAAATATGAAAAGTTTTAGAGTGGGAGTGCAGGCGAACACAAATATTATACAGCACAGTAAGACTTTGGTTTTTTTAAATGAAATGTGTTACAGAATATTCATCTCATTATTTCATAAAACTGATACTAAGAGGCATGGAAAGAAGCGGATAATTACCTACCATCAAAATAAACATGCTTTAAAAATATTAATTGACAGTAAATTTTCCAAAACATAGAAAAATTTGCCACACACTTACATATTCGTTTATTTATTATTAAACATTAAAATAATTACTGTTTGTAATTATTGTATGTTCTCTAGGAGAAAAATATCTCACTTGTCCAATAGCAGCACCAAAGCTTCCAGTGCCATCAATGATACCAGTTACTGTAGATAAAGCCTCTCGACTGTTAGCAAGTTCAGGATGTCTCCCCAAATCAGCAGAAACAGCAGTACTAATGAGACTAGCAACACCACCAATAATTGTGCCAGTAAAAGTCATCAAAGCAGCATTTACTTCTAGATCAGCAGGAGCCTCTAGATGAATTTTTTTTAAAATTACAAAACTTAAAACTTTGTTCGCCTAATAATTGAATACATAATAAAATTGATACATAAAATTTGATTACAAATCTGACATCAAGTCATCAGAATTTTTAGATCATATCCTAAATTTATATTGAAAGGAGTATTTAAAATTATAAATATATAACATAGGCATTCGTTAGCATATGATACAGGGGTCACAAAAGAATAAATTGTTATGAGAAATATTGCATAAATATGCATGACCTTAGAATAAATATAAAGAAAAACCTACAAACCAATAAAATTAAATTCAGCAATTCAAAGAATTAAACAATGCTGATATTTTATTTTAAAAAAATATAAACAAACTCATGGATAAATATTTTTAGGTGTTTTGAAATTTAGTGTTTAAAGCATTTTATTAGAAAGAAGCAGAAGATGGAAAATACAATTTTGTATTTAAAACATAATATATGAAATGACTGCAACAGAAGAAATCTGCTTTTTTTACCTGGATAGATTAATAATAAACATATATTTAGCAGGCTTGTTTATTTATCAGGAAAAATAAACAAGCATTTACTTAAATCCATTTAAGTGACCCATCAAATGGTTATAGTTAACAATTAACTTTCAGACATAAAACCGGCAAATTCCAATTAATCAATTTTGAATGTATTTTAATATGCCTAAATGAATACATAAAATTTGAAAAGAAAAATCCCTTTCTATTTTCCTTTTCCAAATTCAACAGAAATAGAGATAAAAGATTTTTAACATAACAACTGTTTCAACTTTGAAAGTTTAATTTGAAAATAGATTTTAAATTATTAGAATACAGTATCCACTACTGCAAAAACTTCTAGTGAAAAACAGCATGTTTTATAAATTCTTCATTTCTCCAGAAGAGAGAAAAGAAGAATAAAAAAAGAAACATGCAACCAAAATGAGTAACATTTCTTAAATGATCTGTTCATTAATTTAAACAAAACCACAATATGTTTTATGTATATATGTTCCAAAGCCACAATATGATTTTGATCCACAATATATGTTGATGGATTTAATTCTATTTCCAAACAACCTGAGGACAAGAAGGAGAAGAGAACTAAAAAAAAAATAAAAAGTTAGCTCTGTTTTGGTATTCTAAGTTTCAGAATTAAGCGCCAGAATATTTTATTTACAATGAAATGCTCAACATGAAGCACCAATTATAAATACATAAATGGGAGAAGAAAGAATCTAGTGGGAAGATAACTAAAAATATCAATAAATGACAAAGTGGACCCTGTTTTGGCATTCTAATTTCACAATGCAACATAAGGATAACTGATTTACAATGAAATGCTTAGCATGCAGCATTAACATTATGTACTTATGCATGAAAAAAAGGTGTTGTCCAAATTTATTCTTGAAATGTTCATCAGACAGTAATAAAAAAGGTATCCTTAGAAAAAAATTAATGTACTCTTAGGAGATTTTAGAATAAAACATTTCATACGGGGCCGTCTTATTGAATTAAAAACACATCAAAATTTCCAAAGACAGCAAACATTTTTCGAATTAAATTTCTAAACTACATCAAAAAACATTCCAGGAACACAAATTAGTCTAGGATAATTCATTCTGAAATCATAAGCTAACAAAACTTTGAATCTTTAATGTTAAATTTAAAAATTTTGCTTTCATTTAGATCTTTTTAAATTAATATAGCTATTCACATGAGAATATTTGGAATAAAACAATAATATAATCTACATATTTTGTATGTATAGCTATCATTAAAAAGTGCTTTTTAACATGTGATACACTTTTGTTATTACAAAAGTAGAGTTAAAAACGTGTTTTAATGGCGATACTCGTATATGCGGCTCTAAACTAGGGGCAAGACCAAAATTGCAGCTTATTCCTATGAGTAGTTTATCTGTTATATTAAATTTTCTTTATTGTCTGTTTAAACGAAGCCTTCACATTTTCTAAATGCTGATAAGCTTTTTATTTAGCATTCAGATTATATTGATCATTCATTTTTTGTATCAAATACTATTTTCCACACTGTTGTAAAATAAGCCAATAAGAAACTTTCAGCAGGAGCAAATAACATGAGATCAGTTTTTTTTTTTAAGCTTTCTAGCAGCATAAATGTTATTAATCACTAAGAGTCTATGTCTTTAATGCACGGTAGAAATTTTATTCATTGTTTCATAGAATATCAATTGAAGTCAATGAAAAAAAAAATGGGAATTTCCTTTCATAAAAAATACTTTGTAGAATTGCAACTTTATTTTATAAATGCAGACCAAATTATTTATTCATAATTATTACATAAAAAAAGTTATTTTGTAACAAAAAAATTGCCATTTTATTTATTTATTGATTGATTATTGATGTTTGTTTTCACATTTAAAACAAAATTCTTAAATTTCATGTAAATTAATCTGCCAGCATTATCATTATTATATCAATTTTTATGATCATAAGACGGAACTGAATTCCCTATTAGATTACAAATGCAATATTAAATTTTAGATACAAAATATATTTATTCAAAACATTTATGAAAGCGAACAATTTCTAATTTGTTTGACTATTCACGAAGTATTAACATTTAGATTTCCCATACAAAATTGAGAATTTTTAACTTCATATTTAAATAAAAATCAGGCGAAGTTCAAATAACTTAGAATCAAAAAATTTCAATTTACTTGCATTTATACTAAATTACAATCTGTTTAATGAATGAATTTTTAGGAAAATAAGAATTCCTTTTGAGATAAGCAAAAAATATATATTAATTTTATTACAAAATAATACATAATACATCAACTGCAAGTCACTTTTATTACTTTTTAATAATTTATGACTAACACAGTAGACAAGAGATTATAAGTGTTGATTTTAAATTATTTGTATATATTTATTATTCGACTTCAATTAAATGAAAAAAAATAGTGATCTGTATACTAAAATATTTTTAATGAATTTAAGCTCTGTGTTCACTTTAAAAAAAAAAACAATTTTAAAGAATTATGAGCTAATGCAAAAAAAATAAACTTTTATCTATTCTTAAAACTTTTAATGCATAATTATGTTGTTTCTGATTAATTACATTTAAATGCATTCTTACAACGCACATTTCTTACTTTTGTTGCTGCATTTAATACATATCTGCTCTCAAATATCTATTCATATTTGAAGCAGAAAAATATATGATCAATCAACAGCTTAACTTCTTAAAATAAATGCTTCACCAATGGAATTAGAGATATAGAGAGAGAAGGATATATTTATGAGTGACATGTTTTGTAAAGGGGTCAATTCATGTAACATAAAAAAGTCACATATCATTGACTTCTGTGCATGGCATTTAAGTTTCATCCACTTCCAAATTGAACAAGAACTACAAAACAATAGGATATAAATTGAAATGTCCTAAATTTTTTCAAGGGCTGTATTCAGTTTAATATTACTGAAAGAATCGATAACTGCAAGATATTAAATGTAAGATTTCAGTGAAAGAGCTATTTCAAGAATTAAAATACAGAAAAAATTTGTAAGGGCTCTCCCTTATATGTTTATACAATGTCAATTCAAAATTTTTTATTACTTGCATGCTGCGTAACTTTCAAATACCACTAATTCACATCAAATAATATTTGTATTTGATTTTCAGTTTTTAGCATTTTAATAAAAAGAATTATAAAGTTTTACTTTTTTTATAATGAGCCTTAAAGTTTTCTTTAACTTTTAGTAATTCATAATTTTTAATTATAGCTGGGTAATCATTCTAATAATAAAAAACCAAAATAGATGGCCCCAGGAAGCATTATAACTAGTTTTCTAAATATTTTTAAAGATTTATAATCGATTAAAAGTGAATTTATGTCAAACTTTTCAGTTGTTTAAAAGGAGATGTCATTAGTTTCTTGTAATTAAGTTGAAATTGATTGTTATCATAATATCATGCTATATCATTGTGCACCTTTGATTTGATAAATACAGGTCTTTTCTATGAAAATCAATTTCGATATCAGCATCTGTTATATAATTTTTATTTTGAACTTCATTGCAACATAGATATTTCATTCTGCATTTACTATTTCTTCCCCATATCAATTTTGAATTATAAAATTATGTAAAAGCATAAAAATGATTCTTTTAATTCCTCTTTATATCCTAATTTACTTGTCTCTCTCTATTTTGTATGTGTGTATATATATATATATATATATATATATATATATATATATATATATATCATGAACTTATTCTTGTTTATTAAATATACTGTGTTTTATGTTTGTTTTATTTATGATATTCAATCAATGTGGTTCTTATCAATGTAACTTTATCATTTTAAAATAAATTTCATAAATATCCAGCTTTAAAAGTATATTGCTCAACATTAAATGATAAAAAAAAAAACCTGTTGTTTTGTATCTAGGATGCTTCTGTTGAGTAAAATTGATTTCATCATTTACTTTACAAACATAGCATGACAAGAATATCAATCTTTCTAAAGTGTCTAGAAAAATAAATGTTGATAAATAATATAGTTTGTGTTTTTTGAATTGGTGAGTACACTGACACATGCACTTAATCAGATTTTTTTTACTTATCATTCTATGTATTTTATCTACATTTTTGTAATGTGTAAATAAAAATTATGAAAGTATAATTTTGTTTGTTTGTCCTTTAATGATTTCTACAAATTAAAATGAAATAACTGATTTATAAGTTGCATAGATTTTTAAAAAAATGGTGTCTATACCCTTTATATTTCATAATTTGAAATTGTAAACATAATTTATTCAATATATACTAATTTGAGTTTCATGCTCTTTCCTCTGAGCAAACTAAAAACATCAAAGTCTCAATATTAATAAAAGTCATTACATAAGAAAGATTTAATGTAAAAATTTTATTAATAAGCTTTAAGATGTTAACTTATCAAAAAATAATAGTTATTTTTAAAAACTGTTCATAAAATGCAATATTGAATAATATTTAAATAATATGTAAAAAAAGAACACATGTAATTTTTCAAAAACACTGCAAGTCATTTGTCAAAATGTATCTTTAGGACAAAAAGAGAAGAGGGGGGGGGAGACGGGAAAGGAAAGAACAAAACGGCGAAAAACGAATTAAAAAACCATGTTGATTGATTATGCAAAAAACGATTATTATATTGAAAATACTAATAAAAGTCTTAACATAAGAAATAAAAATAACATTACTACGAAAATCGTGAGAAAATAATTTAAAATATTAATTTCTTTTTTAAAAAAATCAAAAGTTTAATAATTAATCGACTAGCGTACATTTAATTTCATTGTTTTCATCAATGTTATCAGCAGACATCAAGACATTCGCGGAACGGTTGAAAGTTGAACAGAAATTATTTGTTTGGTAACCGACATGCGATTTTGAATTGACCCCATTTGTTTTCCATGTTCATGCTACTAATATATAACCAGTACTCATGTCTTTATACGATGAAATCTTTTGCAAGTATACAGTGACATTAGGAATGATACTGATACACTGATAAGAAATAATAAATCATACACTGATAAGAAAATGCAAAAAATAAATTACAAAGAATAAGTAATTTTGTTTATCTTCATCCGTAAGATACTAATTTTAACACTGGAATTAATATTTCTTTCAAACAATGAAAGATCTATTAATTAATTTTTTTTACTCAAACAATAAAACTTTTAATTTCAGTGCTCTGAGCAAAAATGATAATTCAAGCTCAAAAGCGCTTTAGACAAAACTATCAATGCCCTAGAAAATTCTTTGGAGTCAAATTTCCTTTTTGTAATTATATTTTGTTATTCTTCAAACAGCAATCAATTATAACATGCAGATTTTAAATTTAAAGGTGTTTTTAAAGTATTAAAAAATGATATTACTAACATCAAGAGAAAATCAAAATACTGAAATGACACCTAAACAGATGTCAAATATTTTTCAAAATAACCGTGATATATTGAACAAAATGTCTGCTCCAGATAACTTTTCCATGAGAAATCCATTAACTGCATTATAAATAAGTACTGCCCTAGGAAACTTTAAGGTTTGTACAAATTTAAATTTGTAGATAATCCTTTGCAAACATTTTTTACAATATTTTAGTAATCAATAGAAAGATAATGTATGATTCCTTATAAGATAACTAGCAGAAAAGTATAGGTTTGTGGCTTCTTCATATTATTCTGTGTCTGCTCATAGAGGTGACACAATGAAACTGGATTTTAAAAACACAACCCTCAGACATTAAATGCAAAACTCAGCTATTGGCTATAGTTTCTAAGTAATGACAAAATCACATTTTTTCTGAGCTACAAAAGTGAATTCTAGTCTATAAATATTTCAACATTATTAATTTATACATTTTTTTAATATCTTTTCATCCTGAAGTTATTAGAAGGCATTTATTTTACTCATTTACAGATATGTACTACAAAACACTACTAATCCCAACGAGATAGAATCTTAACTAATGCATGTTCGCCATTAAAAGATGCTTTGTTCCCAGAAATTCTATTTATACAGAAGTTATAACATCAATCCTAATCAATACTAAATCAAATCCATGATAAGACGGAAAGCTAATCCAGAAAATTTGTTTGCTGTGGAATTTGATTTTGAAACAAAGAGATGTAAATATCGCACAAGACATACTGCAATGCATATTAAATAATAATTGTAATGAGTTATATTTAAATGTATTAAAACTTTCCTTTATGTTGCCAGTTTCTATAGAAAGTGCTGACTGCCCTTTTAGAAAATTAAAATTAATAAAGAATTATCTCCGGTCAAGCGTGTTTTCAGAACGCTTAAACGCACTTACTATATTAAGCATTGAAAAAGAAACTGAAGAAAAAAAATGTGCAATTTCCCTGAAGTAAGTGATGTATTAGTCTACTTTTAGCAACAACATTATCCATTTATTATTCAAAAAGCATTATGTAATATTTTATATGAAATATTTATGCATCACATTTAAAGAAATGGAAAATTGAAGATTTCACATACCACTATATATGTATAAAGAAACTGGAGCTATAGCAAGCATTAAACCAACAACTGGTGATCGACTTTCTAATCTATCCTACAAATAGAAATTAAAATATTAAGCATTAAAAAATGAATAAAATAAAGAAAAGACATAATTAAATAAAAAGACTATTACTTACTGACAAAAATCCAATGAGGATACCACCTACATAAAATGTTAAAAAATTAAATCAATAAAAATACTAAAACTCATGTAAGTGAACAGAAAACATAAGTTTTGCTAATAATTAAATTGCAGCACTGCTAATAATTAAATTTAACTAAATTAATATAATTTTAAAGGAACAGAAGAAAGCATCTCAATACAAAGTATTCTAAATAAATTTTTTTACACAAATAAAATAGCTGAGGTAGATTTACTTGATCAAACTTAACACAATAATTTCGAAAAATCTATTTAAATGTTCTTTATTTTTTTCTAGGTTAATTTATAAAATAAAAAACTAGAAGAATTCTTTATAAATATACCGACTTTACGAATAAATGATACAGCAAACAAAACAAATAATTTAACTCTATTTATAACATTAAAAGAAAAAAAAATGTTAGCAATTTTACACATCTACCATTCACAAGAAATAATATTTTTTTTAAAAAAACATCTCAGTAATCTGTAACAAATTGTAAATCAACAAAAGCTTTTGTACTTGCAATGTGTTCTGTAAACAATGCACATTAAATCTAATAGAGTGTGATGAATTGTGCTAAAATGAATGCCCTGAATTATAACTAGATTAGCAAAAATTAGGAAAAAAAAATTCTTAAATAAAATAATGAAGTATTTGGTAGAATTACATACGACAAAAATAATCTATAATTACAAATATAATGTTTTATTAATCAGAAGATGTTTTATAAATGCACTCTTTGCCCAAAATTGCAATACAAGCCAATATTTTTTTTTCTAATTAATGATTTTTAATTTACAGAAATTACCAGGAGTGAGAAATATGTAATAATTTCTTAAAAACTAGCTTCAGAAATAGAACGAATATGAGTATTTATACATTGATAGGAATTACTATTTAATGAATAGCGAGTACCTTCGATACTTCAAAGTTAAAACATGTATAGAACTTTATTTTTAAAAAAAGAACAAATAAAATAAAGAGCTGAAAAGTTGATAAGCAAAAGAGTTACTTATTAATTGTTTGATTTACCTATTATTCCTCCAACATCATACCAAACAGAAAGCAAATCAGCTTTACTTTCTTTCCATCCATAAGCCATTTGCAGATAATATGGTAACCAGAAAAAAAATGAATAGTTGACAAACTTCAAACATGCATATGCAATAGAATACTGGAATAAAAATAACAAATTCAACACATTAATAATTTCTCCAAATAGAAGCAAAAAAAAAAAAAAAAACATTTAAATGAATACCTAAATAAATGACATCTGACAATCAAAGTATAGTAAAATTTCATTGCTGAATGAAAGTTGACAGCAAAACTTCGTAGAACAGTAGATATATTAAAACTGCATTTAGCTAAATCAGATTACATTTGCAAGTAATTCACATAATCATAAATACCGTAAATATAAAGTCAAAAGTAAACTTCTCTTTCTGCAAGTGAAAAATTACCCTAACTTCTCTGAAAACAAAGCGACAATAAAAACCCCATCATGGCAGTGAACAAGGATAAGCGTTCGAATAAAAATGATTAGTCAAAACCAGATTTCATAGAAAATGAATAAATATTTACGTTGAATTTTAAAAAATTGGCAAAAAATATGTTAAATAAAAAAGGCGAGTATCCTGCCACTTTTATTATTATAGCGTTGACCTACAAAGGGTAAAGTACAACCGGTTCATGCGCGCGCGCGTGTGCGTGTGTGCGCGTGTGTCTAATAAGCAAATAAAATTGATCTAAAACATAATGGTGTACTTGTGTGTCAAACAGCTGTTAATGGTATTTTGCTGAATTTTAGCCTCAAGCATATTTCATTATCAAATTATTAATCTTGTTTACAAATTAAAAATGCGTCGTTTAGTTGTAATGCTTTGATGGTATCGATTTTAAAATCTTTCGATTAAGTTGCCGGTCAGCAACGATAATTCATGAAGCAATGCTTGTTCCAGCTCTTTTATCAAACTCCAAAGAGTTACTTAAAGCAAATTCTTGCCATGAGAATCCAGTCAATTTGTTCCCAAACTTGATCCTCAAGATATTACCTCACAAGGCCTGCTTGGAGAGCATCATCATCCATTAATATGAATTCCTGACTTTTAGTACTAATATAAGATCTGACATATGGATTGAGAATATGTCTATACTTCACAGCAGTAAGAATTCCTCCAGAAAGCACATGGAGATCAGGGAGATCATTTAGATATTACAGCCCAATCCATGCTTCGATATAATTTATAATTGTGTTTTTCAATATGTCAGACTAAATGTTTCTGGATACTGTGGTTATTTTTTTTTTAATTTCCATATCACACACGATCTAAAATCCCTCTCCAGAGAAAATCTGGACTCATCTATGAAGGGTGCAGAAACCCATTATTGCTTAATATAGATAACATGCCCTTTTGCCAAATGTAAATAGGCACTTTTTTTATATTGAGTAAAATGCCCAGCGATGCAATGACATATTTAATACTCATTATCTCTTTATGAAACAATCTTTGCATATTGCTTTCTCTTTATAAGCTTTAATTTTACCAACACTATTTTATCTTTTCCGAAAGTAACTAGATTTTTTTTACAATCCCCCCCCCCAACCTCTTTTCTTTATCTGTGACAATTTTCAATGTTGTTACGCTGAGTACAATTTCACTTCAGCGGCTGTTACGAATTTTGAATTTTATGTAAAAACTAACAAAAATATACAAGGAATGATTTCGTATAGGAGCTAGATAAGAGAAAAATATTTTGTAGATTTGTCGAACTCAAGAAGTCCAGGATAATGTAGAAATACCTTTTTTTTTTGGGGGGGGGGAACAAAAGTTCTTGTCTATGTATTGTATTTTTCCCATTAACTACATTCCTTTCTCAATTGATTTCAGATTTTATTCATTAAAAATAAAGTTAAAAATAAATTTAAGTGTTAAGAGGAACACTTGCATACAGTCTTTTTACATACTATCTTTGATTGAGAAGACATCTTTGTACTGCATTCATATTGGTTCTATTTTTATCTCTGTTGCAGCAAAATTATCTGAAACCAGATAAGGTACAATAGCGGTCCTATTTAATTGAAACAAAAGAATCTCAAGCAGGAACTACAGCATATGGATGGACAGGAATATACCTTCTCAAAACCTTCTTTGTTAAATAATTTTCAAATTCTCAAAATTCTTTTAAAACTGATTCTAGTTTTCGAATCATAATGTGGGATACAAAGGCTTTTTATTGTCATGCCGATTTAAACAAAATTTTAAAGAATTTTATATATGTTTTAACCCAGACAAAATAGTTTCATAGATAAAATTAGACAAGCAAACATGGATAGAAATTGTACCCAAATTATTAGTACAAGGTATTTGCTACAATAAGACCGTCGTTTGGCGTATGCTATCCAGACATTTGCATTTATATAGAAGAGCTATCCACTATAGCTCTTCTATAAAAATGCTATTCACCTACGTTCTTTAATTAGTATAGGTTCATGGTACACTTACATGCATGGTATAGAAATCTAATAGTAAATATATCCTCCTCTAGCTTTGATGAGATCCTGTACACATTTTAGCATGGATTCCACTAATTCATAGCATACACTTTTGATGTTATCAAGCAACCAAATTTTTATGACATTCTCAATTATATTTCTCTTATTGTAGCAGTCCATTTTATTTGCATGTTCCAGACTTACCAGGCCAATCCAAAATTGTAAATATCTTTTCCTGAAATGAGTTCTTTACCAGCTTGGAATTGTGGTATGGAGCAATATCTTGTTGAAAGACACCAACACCGACAGCAAATATTTGCATCAGAGGCAGAATATTATATATATATGTTACTGTGAGAGACCGAAATTGGAGAATGTCGACATTCGCTGGTGAATGTCAACACATACCAAAAACGTTGGTGAAAGACCGTACAATTGATTACATTTCTTGCACTTTCGGACCATCGCCGGTATATGTGGACAATCACAGACAAGCTTTGGTGGAATTTGAAAAGATGATTAAAGAGCTCGAAAAGGAGATAACAGAAGGCAACGTCAACAAAGAGGTGCGGCCTAGAGCCCGTTGTGTTTTGCTGGAACACAAGGTCAACAGAGAAATATTGAGATAAGAAAATGCAAATCTGCATTTCTCCTCTCCGGATACGGAGAGATGAAACGCATATTCAAGATTCACCATTAGTGCATTGTGGATGTCGACATTTGCCGGTGTAAGTGAGAAATGAGGATATCTAGCAAATATTTCGGACATACACCAAGCAACTACGTGAATGTTGACATTCACCAGCGAATGTCGACATTCTCCAGATTTCGGACTTTCACGGTAACATATATATATATACTGATGGAAAAAAAGATCCCAAAACTAGGAAGGAGCTGTGCTAGACAAACGAAATTTGGTAGGCGTGTTTATACATCTAAAAGATGGCGTCGATTCAAATTTCGAGCTACGCGCGTAAGTGTGACGCTAGTAGCAACACTATGAACATGCAAATGAGGTTTGCTTTAAATAAGCGCTGTAAGGTTCGTGATCGTTATTTACAGTTGAGATTTGACGTAGTGGGTTAATGTTAGTCAAGGATGCCTCTGAGAAGACGAAGAAGCCATTATCAACAGCTCACTGAGTTTGAACGAGGTCGTGTTGTAGGGCTACGAGAAGGTGGGTTTTCTTTCCGCGATATTGCTGAAAGACTTGGCAGGAATGTATCCACTGTGCATGAGTATTGGTGGAAGTGGTCAAGGGAAGGTACTGCCTCAAGAAGACCAGGTTCCGGCCGGCCACGTGGTACTACTGACAGGGAAAACCGTCGTATGGCTGTGGCTAATCGTACTGCGTCTGCAGCTGAAATTCGAGCTGCAGTTGGCACCACAGTGACACAACGAACTGTTACAAATCGGTTACTTCAAGGACAGCTCCGGGCCAGACGCCTTGTACAGTGCATTCCACTTACTCCAAACCACTGCCGTTTGCGACGTGAGTGGTGTCAAGCTAGAGCTCATTGGAGGACGGAGTGGAGATCTGTTGTGTTTTCTGATGAAAGCCGGTTCTGCCTTGGTCGCAGTGATAGCCGTTTGTTGGTTAGAAGGAGGCCAGGTGAACGCCTGCTAGTGACCTGTCTGCGGCCTAGACACACAGGGCCTACTCCTGGAGTTATGGTTTGGGGAGCAATTTTGTATGTCAGCAGGAGCACTCTCGTGGTTATCCTACGCACCCTGACTGCAAATTTGTACGTCAGTCTAGTGATACAACCTGTTGTGTTGCCATTCATGAACAGCATTCAAGGGGGTGTTTTCCAGCAGGATAACGCTCGCCCTCATACCACTTGTAACCCAACATGCTCTACAGAGTGTCGACATGTTACCTTGGCCTGCTATATCACCAGATCTTTCTCCAATCGAGCATGTATGGGACATCATTGGACGACAACTCCAGCGTTATCCACAACCAGCATTAACTGTCCCTGCATTGACCGCCCAAGTGCAACAGGCATGGAACTCCATCCCACAAACTGATATCCGACACCTGTACGACACAATGCATGCACGTTTGCATGCTAGCATTCAAAATTCTGGCGGTTACATCTGTTACTAATGTACCAACATTTCACTTTGAAATGGCTTTTCTGGCCAATGGCTCTACCTGTGATCTTGAAACTTTAATCAATTAAATATGTTACCTAGACAAATGTATTCCTAAAATTTCATTACTGTACAATAATTTTTTCTTGGTGTTGGTATTTTTTCCCATGTGTGTGTGTGTGTGTGTGTGTGTGTGTGTGTGTGTGTGTGTGT
>JAPMOQ010058975.1:4523109-4587623 GCA_026543055.1 Argiope trifasciata
TAGGAACATGAGACTTTTAGCCGGTTCAGCAACTTGACAAAGCTTTTGTTGAATTAATTAAATAGAAAAGGTGGAATGGGATCAGGAAATAAGAGAATATTCTAGAATGAAGTTAATATGGGCTAAATTGAGCTAAAGATTAAGAAATACAATTATATATATATATATATATTAAAAATGTGAAAGTTTGGTGGATGGATAAATGTTTGTTAATCATGCCAGAACGAAATTGGATGAAATTTAGCACAAAGATAGATTATAGTCAGCAATGGAAAATGGGCTACTTTTTATTCCGGTAAATTGAGTGGTTAATTTCTTATTAATTAAAAACTAACTTTTGCGCCAAAAAGCTGAGGCCAAATCTCGCCAAAGATAAGTAAGGCTCCAGTTTTTTTCCCCCAACAGAGTTGAGGTTATTAATTAATTGGTTGTTAAGTAATCAATCTTTCGGATTCCTTCTGAAGTACTTTTAAATTAAAAGAAAACAGAATAAAGGAAATCAAAAATTTCTAATCCGCATTGCATTACCAGAACTGGTGTAGGAAAGTCAGACATGTAAGTGTGTTACGCCAACTGGCGTTGAAAGTTCGTGTGTAATTGTTGTGACATCAACTGTGTTTGCGCACGATGACAACTGTGTTTTCATTTAAATTAAGTTTAAAAATCAAGTGTATAATACTGTTGTAGCTATCTCAATCTCGATCAATAAATATGGATTTGACCTGATTTTAATTGATTTGCTGATTTGTTTTATTTTGGGTATACAATGTAAATAAATTGCTTTTACGTTAGTTGTGCGTTTTTGTTACTAAATTGTATTTATGTGATATATTTTTCGTATATGCATATACTTTTAAATGTATCGTTTTTAGGTTAGGTTTAATTTTTTTTTATTTGAGTTTTTCGTACATATACATCAAAATTTCCACGCGAACAGAGTCGTGGGTAATAGCTAGTATATATGTGTACATATATGATTAAAACAATAGTAAAATTAGCAATAAAATGAAAAGAAGATTATGTAAACAAAGATCAATGCATTAATTGCTCATCTGGGGCTGAAACTAATGTGAACCACAAAAAAAATTATAGTATTTTCTGTAAACAATATCGAAAAATTAATTAATATTTAAATTAGATTAATAGATATTATATGTGTGTGTAATGATATTTTAAGCTCTTAATATAAATCCAAATTAATTTCCAAAGTTTTATCTTAATTTAGACCACAGAAACTTCATTTTAAAATATTCTCTTATTTCCTGATCCAATTCTACTTAATTAATTCACGAGAATCTTTGTAAAAGCCCTTTAGTCAGTTTTTCCCACACTACGAGTGAAAGGATAAAAATTGCTGACCTAATCAAATACTTTTTTAAAAGATCCTTGCATTTCCAGAGAGAGAGCTTGACATGTTTCAAAATTCTTGTCATAATCAGAATTAGCACTTGGCAAAAATATTTTCCCTATTAATACCTCATGTTATACACTGACTACCAATAAGTATTTGGACACCTATGCAAATGACGATATCTGCGGTCCTAAGGTACGTTACGACCTCCGCCGGTATATATCGTGTAGGATAACAGCATCGGCTTTAGTCGCATGCAAGATGCCTCGCAGGTCGGAGCTCTCTGATTTCGAGAAAGGTATAATTATCGGGTATCACAAATGTGGCCGATCCTTAAGGGGCATATCTAGCGATCTGAAGTACCCAAAATGAACAGTGGCCTATGTGATTAAGAAGTGGAAGGTGAGTGGTGATTGTCGGAATGTACCCCACGTCGGCAGACCAACGAAACTGAGTGATAGAGACCGACGAGTGCTGTCTAGAGAAATTCGGAAGAACCGCACCCAACCGATGGCCCTCATCCGCGAGGAGTTTTAACAGGCATCCGGGAGTATTGTTTCAATGAATACTCTCCGTAAGGAAGCGCATCTGCTTTGTTTTCATGATCGTGCTGCTGCCCATAAGCCTTTAACACAAAGTCCAACCGCGCTGCTCGGTTAGTGTGGTGCAAAGCACATCGAAATTGGACCATAGATCAGTGGAAACTGGTTCTTTGGAGAGATGAATCAAGTTTCACCCTTTACCGTTCGGATGGCAGGGTCTGGCGTCTACCAGGAGAACGTCTCCTGCCAGAATGCATTGTGCCAAAAGTCAAGTTCGGCGGAGGTGGAATTATGGTCTGGGGGTGTTTCCCCTGCTATGGGCTAGGACCCTTGGTCCCCATTCATGCCTCAACTCCGATGCCTACTGCACTATTTTGGATGACAATGGGCTTTCTACGTTAAGGCAGTTTTACGGGATGGACCCCTGTTACTTTCAGGACGACAATGCCAGTTGTCATGTTTCGACGTTAACCAAAGCTTGATATGGTGCCAATGGAGTTCATCGAATGGACTGGCCTGCCCAGAGTCCAGACCTGAACCCTATCGAGAACCTCTGGGACCAGTTGCATCGCCAAATTCAGGGGTGCACCACCCGTGCAAAATCGGGAAGGAACTTCTATGTCTTCTCCAAGCCGAGTGGAAGAAAATACCACTAGCTGTCATACAAAGACTTGAGGAAAGTATGCCCCGGAGGGTCCACGCTGTAATTACCTCTCGTGGAGGCTCTACGAACTATTGATTTTGAATAAAGTTAGTTTTTCTTTTCTATCACAGGTGTCAAATACTTATTGGTAGTCAGTGTATAAGACAAGGATAATTTGTTTCGCTCTCTTTTTATGCACTTCTTGCCTAATCTGTTGCTGTGAGCAATATATATGGTTTGACATGTATAGATATGATTTTCTGTGCTGCTTGTAAAATAATTATGCCTTCGCGTAAAGGGCATAATTATTAAGCGAATTTTAAAATTTCAATGAGTTTCAACTTCGAAACTGCCATTTGCTTCCAAAATTTTAAATGTTATATTTTTTATGTTATATAGAAAAAAAATTTAATAATCTAATAACACAAATCCTTAAAAAGAAGGAAAATCATCTAGTCACAGGAATAACTATTTAATTCATATCAAAAGATGTTAATCACATTTTGCTTATTATATTCCTAAAATTCTAATTATTTCTATTATTAAATTTATTCAGAATATATTTTGTTAGAGATCAAATAAAATAAAGAAAATAAAAAAAAAAAAAAAAAAAAAAAAAAAAAAGTTAATACGATTCTAAAATTGGAGACTTAAATATATCTAAAACACTGTCATAATAATTTTTTTTAATCCAGTGCTAAAGTTTTCAAGGTAATTCTTTTAACTATCAGAAAAAAAACTAAATTACAAATATATATATACATAATTTATGCAAATCTATCATTTGCTAAAATTCTTACATCGTCAAATACACTTGGTAAAGATAAGTTCTGAGGAGTCCACGTGGCAGATATAGTAACTTTAACATTACTGAAGGTTTTTCTAGTAGCATGGAAGAGTGCATAGCTAAACAGAGAGAGAGAAAAAATATGAATTTTCTATAGAAAACTGAGAGAACTATTAAAACAGAAATCTATTGCAACATATGAATTCAAATAAAAAGCTTTGAATTAGCTAATTAACTTTGTTTAAATAATAACTCTTTCCAAAATACAAGATCTATACTCGCAGGCTTTATACAAACATAATGTGATTTTCAAGCAAACTTTCTACTTTTCAAAGTTTAATGTACAATGTATATCTTTTATGTACAGTTCAGAAGTCATCTTCTGTAGCTTAATCAAAAAGCTGGGCTTCAATGTAGAAGATATTGCCCAAGAGATACTCTATTTTTAAGAAAATTTGAAACCCAACCTTTTGGCTTGATTTAAACATCTAACAATACCTGCTTAATTTAAGTACATTGAAGAAAAAAATCAAACAGATTAATCGATCAACATTTCATTTTATATGAATACACTAAAAGTTGGATCAAAAAAGTAGAGGCACGTAAAATTCTTCAATGTACATTTCTTGTGTACAATCTTGTGAAACAGGGCATTTAAACAAGAAAAAAATTAAGGGTGCAACTATTTTAATTTGACATGATGGGAAGGAAAAAAATATCTTCCAGTATAAATATTTTTTTGATTTCTCAATGAAATCAATAAATCATAGTCATGCAATGTATGATAATTGTCTTATGACGTTTAATGATATATTATGTGCTAGGGCATCAAGTTTGTGGCAAGCATTACACATTGACTTTGTATTATCTGAAAGTCAACTGACTCTAATCTATACTTAGAAAGATGAAAAATAAAAACATGCATCAACTCCCAGTACCTTAAAAAAATCTTACTGATTAATGCTTTTTTTAAAAAAACATTGGTAGAAAACTCAAGGAAAATATGACATATTAAATTCTAAGTACATAAAAGACCATTTAAGTGACAAAGAGAGAATTAAAGACAAAGTAAATTTTATATTATTTTGAATATTACTATTCTGGATGAATTTGGACCACCTCAAGAACTTTCTCAAGGAAGATCATTCAATCAATTCTATTTCTTGACACAGCTGATGAATAATCTAAATTAATGAAATTTGAAACCTTATCTAGTTTTGACTGTATAAGTTGGAATTTCTTGTTCTTCTTTAAAATATTATTATCAAGAATATTTTATTAAATATGACTGATAGGTTTAAGAAACTGAATAAAAACTTAGATTTCAATTTTTTCAGGAGTGCATTTGTTGACACAATCAAAATCTAATGCTATGCCATTTAAATGTTTTCTAACTGAAATTAATTGCTTATTTTAAGAGATTTTGAATTTAATACTGAGCCATGATTAGAATGCACATTCTGAATATAAACTTCAGAGAATATAATTTGATTTTATGCAATGAATGATGAAAAAACAGCTTTAATCAATAATTTCTGTAATGAAACATTTATTATATTAGGATAAATAAATGCATTTCAACATAATATACAAAACCTCTAACTTTAATCATGTAGAGAACAAGAAGCAACTATCAGAAAAAGTAAATAGAATAAATTCAAACTAATTATCATAATAGAATATGATACAGTTATTCTTAATTTTTTTTTTTTTTCAATTAACAGATATTTTAAACTTATGTATATAGAATTTGAGACTTGCTTTGCTTTTATACATTGAACTGAATTCTTTTAAAGCTAATTACTTGATTTTTATAATGTTATAAGGATTATAGCAGATAATGGGATATAAAGAAATGCATTAAAATCATTTTTTTATTGATTAGTGTTTTCAAAACCTTTAATACATCAAATGTTATTCAGATTAGAGCATAAATTATGCTATTTTGCCACACTAAATCTCTATGATAAAGAACCTTAATTTAAAAATAAGAGTTCATAAATAAATAAAAAATACATCCTAAATAAACAGGCATGTTAGTATTTCCTATACTGTTTAATTTCAAGTTTAATGTCTTATTATAGAATAGAAGTTGATGAATTTTATTCATAAACTTTCAAATCTCTGCAATATACAGGATGAGGCAAGGATATTTAAATAAAACACAGGGATAATCAAGAATTTTGAGTGATCACCATACTTGCTTAAATGGCCAATTCAGTATTGAAAGAGTTAATAGCAGATCAAGCATATAAGTCATTTTAAAAAAAGATTATACATCCAAATTCAAAGCATACCATATGGTGAGATCACCGATATAATGAAGTCAAAAGCTACGATAATGGCTGATTTGGTCTGTGATTGTTTCACGAATGATGCCACAGTTTCATAAAAGTAATTAGGCAATAAGATGCAATACAGCAGAATCAGTATTTAACCTGGCACTGTGGGAGATTGTTCCCTTGGCTCATGCCTGCATAGTCTGACAAGAAAGTTTATCAATCATATTTAGAAGAAATGTTATCACAATTAAGTTCAGGCAAATAAAAACTTTAATTGTATAATTGTTCATTACATCATGTTAAAATCTTTTTAATACTGTACTGATTTACCAACATGCTCCTATGTACATACAGTTTGTCAGTGTTTGCCTGGATGGTTTTTTGAACTTTATTTAATGGCTTTTAACTGCCTTTGTAGATGGTTTTAATTTATTTTTTCACATGAAATAACACACAATGTAGAATAATTAGTGACTCCTAAAACTTAATTATTCTGATCTTTGGGTTATTACAGACCATTTATACGAATGCACATCATGTTAAACTTGATTCCAAGTATATTTTGAAGTTATTTTAAAAAGGAGAAAGTCTAAGTAAATTTTTGTAGCAATATATATATATTAATTCGAATGAAATTTTTTAAGGAACTGTTCAGGTATTTTGTAACAAGGCAGGTTATATAAAGTAACAGAGCATGAACCTGTATTAAACATAAAAAAATTTGAACAGATTTAAAGTTGAGAACTAACACAGTAGAATAACAAAATTTAAAAAATTAAGAGATTGATTAAAATCAAGGAAACATATACATATGTGAGTGTGTGGGTAGAATGACCACAATGTAATGAATAAATTAATCAGGAAAGTCAAATTTCCCAGGCTATAACTGAATATACAATATAAAAATATCATTTTTTTAATACAACATTTCCCTCTAGAGTGACTATAAAAAATATCGCTTCCTCGATCATTGCTTTCAGCATCTGACAAAATTAAAAAAATACTCGCGCTCATTTTTAAATATGATCAATAAACAATTTAAATAAATAATTAATTGGAAAATAAGTATATAAGATGAAAGGAAATAAAGTCAAAAAAAATTTTACATTAATATTTATTACTTTGAATCGTTCCGAAAATGATACATATGGATACTCAAGTCTACGTGCTATAGTTTCAAACAGATTAATCATAAAGAGATTCGTAAACAAATTAAACATAGATAATCACTTTCGACTCCACTCACAATGACAGACACTATAAAATATTCATTACTGAATAAATTACCTAAAAAACGTAAGCACAAATGCAAGTACATGGTACTTCGAATGCGGCTTTGGGTTTCTTAATAATATCTTGGCTGAATCCAAATCCTCACTTGTCGAAGGAGTTTCGTTTTCATAATCAGATCGGTGCACAGTACGACGACTAGCCATCGGTAATGTCACTATTTGGCTATGCACACTTCCAAAATCGGCGTTCTGTCTTTCAAAATTTGAAAACCATCATGAAGTTATGCATCAGCTAAGTCGCCTGAGTAAACTGACGGATACATTCACAACAAAAACACGCTGATCATTTATCATTGATAACATACTGATGCCAAACACAAAAAACTGAGCTAAAGATAAAACCTGCAGATCGTTCTAATCATTTGATCGATAGATAAGCCATTATTTAATTCAAATGTCGTCAGAATCATGCTTAAGTGTAAATCATAAATATCCACCGATATTATTAACAAGATTTTTTTTCCATAACTCTAAATTCAGTTATAGTACGATATTAACTACACTATTCATCATTATTCATACCCCAACTGTAGCCTTGCCTGATGATCTTTATGCATTTTAAAACTTTTTATTTGAAAGGCCTACTCCAATATAAATTCATTTTCTTATAAAATTATCGCTTGACAGCTGAGTTTTTATATATTTATATATAGTACTTAATTTTCTTTTGTTAATCAATAACCTTCAAAAATTCTGGAATAAAAAAACTGCCTTATAAAATTTTAAATTGCGACTGTACTTTTGTACCTTAAAAGCGATGCTCTATATTATTATTACGGTATCTTCATGATATTACAATGCATTCAGAATATCGAAAACATCATGGATATATAATATCTTAACTCCAACGTAATCTTAATAATTAGAACTCCATTACTTTAAATAACTTTAATCAACATTTTACTTCCAAAAATAACCTTTATTCCAGCTTTTACAATCATATGCCATTTATTTATTTATTTGAAGAACATAACTGAATATATTTTAACTGCCATTTCAAGAACAATAAATAAAGAAAACCCCATTAACTACTATTTTAAAATTCTGCATAAGCTCAAGCCACAACAGTACTTCCTCCTCAGTAACTAAGTTATGATACAGCATATTATTTCCTTTCAAAACACACTATTTACAAAACTATTACTGACGGGTGTAAATACTAATCTCGAAATTTCAATGAGAGGTCCTCCCTATGCGTGATTTCTTTTCAAAAAGTCTTTTTATTATAGGAGGTAAGTCTGTCAGAGGTTTGGCAGGTTGTCTTATCGACTCTGCTGATTGTTCTGTTGCAGCATCTGTTATTTGCATGAAATATGCAGGCTTTAATCTGACAATAGACTCTGTGATGTATTTGTCTTTGATTTTTGTAGTAAAATATTTTTTCTTTCAACTACTTCAATAGAGCCATTGTAAGGAGGCTCAAATTGCTTTTTAATTCTATTTTTGAGAGTAAACACATATGGCATTTACAAATCCTCAGGAATGAGTATTTTTGAACATATTCATTGTATACTGTTTTGGGCCTAATTTGCTCCATAGAATTTTTAAGTTGCCTGACAAAAATATCAATTTTCGTAGGAGTTTGGATTTGGTTTGGATTTTGTACTATTTTGGAAAAATTCTCCAAGTAAATGAATAATTTATCTATAAACCATTTAACCAAGGGTGTATGCAGAATCTTCTTGCATAGCTGTGCGTATGCAAGGAAGAACAGTTGGAAGTGTTTATTTCAGGCCATGTTATTTTGTGACATTAGTGCTATTTTAAGATATCTATGGAGGTGTTTGACCTTCTTATAACCTCGGGGATGGTAAGCAGCAAAGACATTGCAACTTTAGCCCACACGATATTGATAGGTCATTGAAAAACTCTAAATTAATCTGACGAGGTTATGCTTTTTCTGGTTTTTGTTTAAAAGTAAAGGGTATGGGTTTACAGTCCGTGAATATGTTAGACGTTCTTCCTTCCAAAAAAATAATTCCCCTTAATAGAAAGATAAATTCCTAGTAATTCCATATCGTGTGACGCTTTTGAGCTTTAGAATGAAATGCAATAGGTTTCCATCCATTATCTTCAAATAGTGCCGCTCCAATCGCGAAATCTGTATATAGTGACTGAGATAATTTGTGACTCAGAAATGGTAAGAGGGTTGTATTGACTAAATCCTCTTTGTATCGTTGAAATTGTTCTTTATCTTCATCTGTCCATTGAATTTTTCGTTTATCTTTATTTTCGTGGGCCTTTAAACGAGTCATGTTGGAGATGTTGGTTTCTGGATATATTCTTTAAATATCGCCCATAAAAATTAATAAGACCCAAGAATGTTCTAAACTCGTGAACGGTTGCTGGAAGTTTGTAATTTACAGTAATTTGAACTTTGTCTTTTAGAGGCTGTGAACCTTGAAAAGTACTTAAATATCCCTAGAACTCTATTTTTTGTGCGCCAAAGGTGGATTTGGAAAAGTTAATGCTATCTATTTCAAACTCTAACTTCAAATCTATTCTTTATTGCTTCTCACTAACATATGCCATCAAAAAATCATCTAGATAGGGAAAAAACGAAGTTTAGACAAGATTATAAATCTCTGAAACGTTGCTGGTGCAGCAGGATAGATATCATTGGAAGAGAATATCTATTAGGAACTATTAACTATTGTTTAGCTATTTATAATTTCTACATGGGAGAAGAGTATCATCTTTTTTAGCCCCACACGAAGAGGACTTACCTATCGAAAACTAGGGGTCTTATTATCCAATATAAATTAGAAAATGTATTATATTATGTTTAACTACTGCAAGCTTTTGACGATCCAGTGGTCTTGCTGTAGAATGCCATGCATTTTTATGTGATGTTGAACGTTATGTTTTAAATCTGATAAGAACCAATTTGGTCTGCGAAAGCCTGGGCATAGTTTTAATAGAGTATGAAATTTTGAAGTATTCACTGTAATGATATCATTATTTTCACTGATGGAAGCAATTTCACCAGTCAACTTTAGTTGAGTTACCCCATCAATCAATTTCTTTTTATGCAAATCAATTATTAATTTAAATTTGTCAAAGTAATCTGCTCCTAAAATACGTTTATTAACTTTGGCCATTATAAATAGAAATTGAAATTCGCACCTAAGTCCCAAATCAAGTGATAACATTTTTATACTATATGCTTCAATTTCGGTGCATTCGCTATGTGTAACTTTAAATCAGTGGATTTATCTTGAGCTGATGTGGGTAAAATGCTAACGGCTGCACTACTGTCCACTAAGAAACACAGTTTCGAATTTTCATGTCTTGTAAATAAGTGAAACTGGCGACACTCTAGAGCATTATCAGCAGTGCAGTATTAACATTCTCTACTGTGCATTGCTGTTTTTCTGATTCGATGACCTATCGATTTATCAACTGTACGGCTGAGTAGATTTATTCTGCTGACATTTGTTATCAAAGCGAAAATGATAAAAAAAAATATTTTTCTTTGAAATTAAATCTTAGCCTAGGGCAATTAAAAAATCATCCACTAAGCTGTTTCTAAAACATGGTCTCGATATAAGATGAATAGTCATTTGGGCAATTCGCTGTTCAATTGATTGAATTTTCATTAACAGTTCTGTATTCGAGCAGTTAACAGTTTTTGATAAGTTACAAATATCATTAAAAGATGTCATATCTGATTTTATAAGCCATGATCACCAACTTGAATAATTTTTCTTCTCAGACAAGTATTATATTACATATAGAATCTGGTAACCATAATGTTCTAATTAAATTTTCGGACGCATTCGATGTTGCAATGGATTTTAACTTTTGTAATAATTGACTTGGTTTCAAGTAATCTGAATCCAGTAATAAGTTGTTTGTTTTTTTATTTGAGTCCTTCCACTTTTTAAAGATAAACCCAGAAGCCTTGTTTTGGATTCTGAATATTTGGGTATTGGAATTACTTGTTACGATATCCCAGGTGTAAACGACATATTTTGGTTCCAAATGTGATACGAAGTCATTTAAATTAGACTTTCTCTGAAACAGTTCTACCTATCATAAGTTGCACTTCGACTTGAAAAAACCAAATTTCTGGGCGTTCCATCCAAAAAAAGGAGGAATTTCGATACTTACTTTTCACTGTTTAATATAATATCTTCGCCATTTCTATCATCTTTAGCCATATTCACTTTAAAAATAAAAATTCTTGGTCATCAGTTATTGGTCCTAACTCCAAATAAATCTTAATAACTAGAATTCCGTAACTTTAAATTATTTTATTCCACATATTACATATCTACAAAGGATTTGCTCTGTAGAGACTAATTTATCTAATTTGTTGAAAGATAATAATAATTTTTTAATAAAATAATATGGTAGATTAAAGGTAAAAATTTCAAGATAAATGTGTTTTTTTTCCCTTTAGGATAGCATGAGTATCGCTTTTAACTTTCACGATATCTTTACTACTCTTATTATTGAAGTATTTATTGTACAATGTTTTCTTTCATTTGATGCTTTTACACTTTTAATTTCACCGATTTGTAGAAATGCACATTATAAAAGGCTTATAAATTGTATATAAATTCTTTGAAAATTGAAGCGGCAACTAAGTACTCTGAAATCAATGAAATCTTTAAAAAAATCTTGAAAAAACGCAGACAACTACTGTCTCGCGACTTTGATGTATAAATACTAACAAATGTATACTTTGTGAAACAGTATTTATATTTCTCTTTTCCATTTGCTGTTAGCTAACGAGCCATATAAAAATGAATTGCTATCCATGCGCTCGCATGCTTTTCTTCCCTTCTCCCGCTTCTCTTCACTTCTTTAACTTTTCATCATCATTTTCGTTATTTTTTCTGATTCTCAGCCTTTGCTATTTTAATTCAAATTACTGAAACTTATTTCTGGTAATCAGCAATTTCTGAATAATAGCTCATTCACAAAAATGCTTTTATTTTTAATGCGTTTTCAAATTGTTTGAACGATATTACTCAAGCTGTTGTTTTAATCTGTGCTGGATGAGATTTGACCTTCAGTTTTATTATTAATATCAAAATATGTATCTCTTTTCTTTCTTGTATACAAAGCAAAGAGGAAATATTGTAATCGACAAAAATCTCGAATTCACTATTTTGACGAATCTTTACGTTACAGACATTTCCGATTGCGAAAAACGCATTTTTAGCTTTATGCTTGTCTGAGAACACGATAACTCAAAAGCACTTTGAACAACTAGAAGGCTGATTTTTAGTGTACGAAATTAAGAGCATATTTGTAGGCTTCTATCAAATTTTGAACTAAATCCGTTCACAGGAAATCTGTTTGCTGGTAGTTAAAGTACAAGTGAACTTGATCATTACAAAACATAAAAAGAGAGGTAGATAAAATTTGATATATATATTAAACATCCAAAATATACAATGTTTATTTCATGCATGTAAATGACATGACTTATAAGTAAATAAAAGTCGATATGTGTTCTTATGACTTCAACTTTAATTTTATGTCAGATTTTGGTGAAACTAGGAGAGGAGAAAAGGCGTCCAAATTATATATTCCCACAATAGAAAAATAAAAATACTATCTAAAATAAATAAAAAGTTTGAATAAGAGATTTTGACGAGTTTTCATATTCTTAACCTTTCTGAATCTGACAAAATAGTGCAAATGAAAACTTAATAACATAAACCAACAACATAAAGAAATGGATAACTGAAACTGCACATGTGATTTTAACACCAGATTTTTATTCCTCTAAGAAATTTTGTCCAATTTTTAAAATACTATTAGTTCATAATGCTCAACAACATTCAAATGGGACTTTTTTATATAGTTTAGTTCTGTGTAATGGGGTGAAAGGCTGTAATAATAAGAATCAAATAAGCATTGTATTAAGAGCTTTGCAGTGTTTTCCGCATTCAGAGATATTTTGCCTGTGCTAATAGGGAAGAGGAAACTATCTGCCAGTGTGTTTTGTTTACCTATTCGATTGTATTTTAGTTATGACAAGGAAAAGGCATCAGGTTTTGAGATGGTGTTCTATCCATACAAATATACGTGAACACAATAACTCACAAACATAAAAAGCAGGAAAAATGCCTACCAAAAGTCACCTCCTCCAGTATCATGGAACCCTGAGTAGTATTTCAAAAAGTTGTATAGACCTCAAAATCATCCATTATATAAGCAATATCTTTATGAAGGAGTTTTTAAATATCGAGAACATACAAGCCAGGCTTTTGTTCTACATCAATTACAGTGATTATGTAGCACTTATAATTGGAGCATTCAGATTTTATGAACTTTGTCGCATAACGCAGACTCGTAAATTTTTACATCTATATTTCTTTCTCATTAATATTTCATGGGCTAATTGTATTTTTATTTCTTCACTTTCAGTAATTTTTCCCCTATTGTGTGACACGCTTCACATCATAACAGATCTTGCAATCTTTCTTCAAAAATCCTTTTATATTTTCAAACATTTTTTTCTCGAAATGACGATAGTAAGTGGTGAGGTCTTTAAACGGTTGTATCATTGACTTGATGTCGGCAGTGAATGTTCTGAAATTTATTTATGTGTTTGCATACAATATGAAAATATTAAAACAATTTGCCTTTTATATGATGGATGGAAATCAAATGCTGATGGTTAATATAAAGCTATATTGAATGTAATATATTCAATTTATCGAGTACAGTCTTTGCTCGTTTTGTTTCATAGTAAAAGCATAAGAATTAAAATTCATCAAAGCTACTACTCAAGTTGACTAGTTATCTCGATATCATTACTATTATCAATTTTGGTTGTTTTTTATCTTTTTGAACAAAATAGCCAAGGCAATAAAACCCTTTACGTCCACTACGGACTCCTTCTTTTCTTAAGTTAGGCTATCATTCGACGAATTAGTACTGTTTTCATCAACAGTCAGATATAGTCTACTTCTATTCACTTGTTCCACTTTTTTATTGGAAATATATTTACATTATATTTTTCACTATAAATACATTCGTTTTCCTTTGAGGCTGCTGGAATTTTTATTTTTAATTTTTTTCACATATCTCATAAATTAATTTAACACTTGCAGGAAGCTTAAAATTGGGTTCCCTATCCCATAAAGAATAGCATTTAATATGAAGCTCACCTGTGAGATCTCTTTTCGAATCCTCGCATGCTCCCTTGAACTTCATTGATGGCAATGTAAAGCCTGGAATCAGTTGGTCATGGTGTTTCTTAATGTGATGACTTTTATGACGTCTATTTGATTCTCCGCAATGCATTCTTCAGTCACTTTTAGGAATGAGGGATTCACCGACCTTTGTGGCAACTACTGGAGGTTTGCTGGCTCAACTTCTTTAGCTTCACACGGTAAGCAGATGGCGTGTCTTTCATCGGGACATCATTTTCTTTTACCAGGTTTTCTGACTTATTCTTTCCTCTCAGGTCCTTTGAAGGACCAGTTCAGGCGGAGGTCAACCCATCGGGTTTCTTCGCTGTCATCTTCAATAACTTCTTTCTCTTCTTCGGTGAAAGCAACTCCGTCCGTTGCGTCAAAGATGAAGCGTTAAAATCCCAGGTCCGCTTCATTCGGAGTCCAGATTTTCTATGACTAAAGACTTACTAATAGTTATTTTTGGCGCGAAAGATGTTACACCATTTCCCTAAGTCAAATTCACGAATAGAAAGAGGAATGGACAGCAGAGATTATTTTCATATTTGATGATTTTTCACCATATTCTGCAGATGCTATTTCAATTTCTGCTCGTCATCAGTTTTAACTAATGTAGATGTGAGGAATTCAAGACGTCTTGCTAAAGCATTTTGTGGTCTACACTGCGTGAAGAAAGTAGAAGGACAATAGATTATTTTAAATAAATGAATAATACAGCATTTTTTAAATAATTATTTTACATACAAAATTTGTACAAGCAGGTACCTGTATCTACATAAAACGAAATAGGACACATTTTTTTAAAAAAGTACACTTAATTTAAAAAATCGGTTTTGACGATGTCGAAATCTGTGAAAAAAGTAGAAGGACACTTCTAAAAAAATGGGTGTATTATAATAATTAATATGGTATTCTTCTTCCATTGGCTCGAATTACTTCAAAAATTCTGTTGGGCATTGAACTATATAAAGATTGCATTTCTGTTTGGCAAAATTTTCCCATACACATTCTAATGATTTCTGCAGTTCAGCTACAGATTCAAACTGTTTCCTCCCTCGCAAACGTGACGTACAATAATTGACCATAAGTTCTATACAATGTTGAGATCAGGACTTTTGGTAAGCCATTTTAAAATACAAAGTTTGTTTGCTGCAAAACAATTTTTAACGCCATTTGCTGCCTGAATTGATGCTCCATCTTGTTGGAAAATCCAGTCGCCTCCTCTTAACTCAGGGCCATATGGAAGAAGATTTGAGTTTAGAGTCTGGATGGTTCTGTCTACCATTTAGAAAAACTATATTTGTTCTACCTTCATAACCAGCTTCTAACCAAACCATTAGATCAGCTCCTCCCATTTGTCGAGTATAATAGTCTCTTCTTCATTACCAAGACAGTGCCAATAATACTGAAAACCGTCTGGACTATCCAAATTGAACTTTTTCTCATCGGAAAATACAACTGAGGTCCATTCAGAGTTCCAGTACATGTAGTCTTTAGTCCACTGTAGTCGGTGCTTAATGTGTCCTTCATTTTTTGGATGGTGTTTCCGTTTTTTGCAGATGAACTTTTTTGAGCTTTTTATATAGTTCTAGACAGTTCTTTCGGATAAATATGTAATCCCTGGTAGGCATTGAGCCTTGTTGACACTTCCACCTGTATTTTTGAATTCACGAATGATTTTTCTTTGATCATGTTGTGTAAATTTTTTTGGCCTTCCCGTCTTCTTTTTTCTTCTGTCACTTTCAGGGTTTCTTATGAAGTTCGAAACAGTATTAGGACTGATACGAAGCTGCGGTGCAATCTCTCTTACACCTTTTCCTTCATTTTTATTGGCAACTATTTGGTCCTTCTGGAACTCACGTAAGGGTTTTCCTCTGGCATTCTAAAACCAATAAAAACTCTGAATTTCTAACTAAATTCGTTATTCTTGACAAAAAGTTATTAAAAGTAAAAGAGTACACCAGCCTTTATGGTTTCCAACAGCTTCAATATCAGTTTTTCTTATGTGTCCTTCTACTTTTTTCACACACCAAAAGTTGTTAAGTATTGAATTCTCAACCTTAAATAGAGGTAGCAAAAAATTTCCCACCTAACTTAAATTAAAACATTAATAAAACAACCTCTTTAAAAAATCAGATAAAAAGCAGTAAGATTAAAGCAAAAGGTACAAAAAAATGACTGTCCTTCTACTTTTTTCACGCAGTGTAACGTTCTTGAGAAATTCGCATAAATGTTAACTCAACGAAAATCGGTTCAGACAATCTGCCATGTTTGACAATGTCTCAAAAATCAAATATACTACAAAACCGATCATTAAATACACTTTATTTCTCTGCGTTGTGGAATAGGAAGAGATAAGACAGGAATTTCCTATCCTACCGACGTGACAGGTTACATTCATTACTTATCTATAAGCACCAACTCATTATTTATCTGTCCTGGACAAGATGGATATTGTAGTCATTCGCAGAGCAATCCAATGTGTTTCTAACCAAACTAACAAAATTTCTTTTTTCATCTCATGAATTAATTCATTAATTCGAGTTTAATTTTTTGTTAAATAGCAGAGTTTTGCCTTCATTTTAATAAGGGGGAAAGAAAAATTCGTCAAATCACGAATTCGGTAAATAAGGGTTCGTTAAATCTGAGCTTATTCTATATCTATATGTAATTAAGTGTAAATTAGATATTGAAATTCATAATCTGAAGAAAAATATTAATTAGGAGAAATAATTATAAATAAATATTAATTAGAAGCAATCATCAGTAGATACCTGAGCAGAAATATGCACATTGCTATAAAAACGAAACGAAACGGGAATGTAAGAAATGTTTTTGAAATGAATCCTAATATTGGGTTGGAGCAAAAATTAATCTGAGATTGAGCTTTTATTTTTTAAGAAAATTAGTGGCATAGAGAATATAAAATAATATGCTATATAATTTAACATGAATAAATAAATAAAAAGCAACTTTTATATGAATAAGAAATGACTTCTTGTTAGATAACAGGAAAATTCCTTTTTGCAAACAAATTTGTGACATTCGCACTTTTCGTGACAGGTAGATATCTTGATATGTCGTACAGAAGGACCATCATTGTCTTTGATCAAAATGTTACTTTCAGAAATGACGAGAAAATGTTCAAGTAATTCAATCTTGCTCTAGTGATTACGTAAGTAAGCAAGCAAGCAAGCATTGCACACATATATGGTATTTGACTGAGGTTTCAAGATTGCATCAATGTTTTTTGGGATCAAAATTAAAGGAAGGGGGATAAAGACTTTTTAAGACTAATATTAAGAATTTGTTTTTGGCTGTGCAATCCTTTACTTATTTCCTTTAGTATTGTGATAGATATTTGCCTTCATAACAGGAAATTTTAAGTTAAGTAGTAGCTCATCTATTCAGAAGCGTGTAAAACCTAAAGGATATCAAACATGTTACAGATTAATTTCTGCTGAGTCAAACTCTTTACAATCCCGGTAAGATTGTACAATTTAATGCCTAATATTGTGAGACAAATTGTGCAAAAATGTGCATGAAAATAATTCTAAAAATTAAATGCAGAAATATCAAAATAATTCTAAAATATATGTTCTCATAGCTCTTACAATATAAACGGTATTAATGTGTTTAAAATAATCACGCGATACTTTGTGCGTATAATATTGTTTAGCATAGTTGTCTATATTGTCATTAAAGAATAAAATTTTATGCACAACCGTGATATTAGGTATCAGTAAGCAGAGACTTATGTTATCACTGATAACAATGATAACTTTAATTACTCGCATAATTCAAGATAATCTGCCTGATTGCCTATGCATTATATTTTTTATTGGTTTGCATATTTATGTAATATTATGAAGTCAAGGGATAATTAGGTGAAAACTCCTATCATATTTTTTTTTACATTTAAGATATTTAGAATTTTAATTATTATTTTTTCAATAATAAAATAAAATTAATATAGTAAATTTTAAAGTGCTCTTGGATCAATGGTGAGTATGGGTGATAATTTAATTAATGAGCAGATAAAATATACTTGATTTCATTTTTTTTCAAGTAGTTTTCTTGAAATGGTTTCTCGTTTAAAATGTTTTTGAAATAAATTGCAGAATGAATTGACAATTCTGATGATCATAAGAGAAAATACAATTTTTCATTCAGACAGAATAATGTTTCATCGCTTTAAAAATTCTAACCTGTAATTTATTATTTTTAGTTTGTGCTATCTAAATCTATGAAGCTCATTTGAAAAGAATTTCGAAAATATCGTAACTAATGCCTATAAGAAGGAACTTGCTGGTATGGTTGAAAGTTAGGAGAATGGTTCCTATTCAATAGCTATCCTCTTCAAAGGACTAGAGTTTAAAATACGAAATCCATCCCTAACTATACCTCATGTAGTCACCTAAATTAAATTACAACGAGTTGAAAATTTGAAAACTCAAGTTTTATTGGTATTAATATATCAAAGGTCGAACGAATATTTTTAAACATATTTTTCCACTTTAAGGTTACAAAAAAGATATACTCCTATGAATTAGTTTTGGCTAGTTAAATTTAAAGTAATAAATTAGTTTCATGGTATCAAGCTAAGTCAATAATGAAAAAAGAAAATTAGTGAGACCCAATCAGAGCATTTATTTTCACACTGTTATCTTTCATGTCTGTGCAGATTGAATTTAGTACTTTTACTGACATTCTGATGTGCTAGAGTATTGAAATTTTGTGCATTTTTGTAATTCTGATAAAACTAGCTATTTTATTATTTCAAAACTTAATTATTAATTAATCGATTAATTTAATTTAATTTTGATTCATGTTCTAGCTGTTAAGGAAATTTTAGAAAAGAATATTTAAAATTCCAGAATAATTATAATAATAAATTAAATATTAAAAAACTGAAAATAATTTTAAACATTTTTAAAACATTTTTAAAAAACTTATTTTTGTGTTACCGTTTTCTAAGATTAATTTTTATTACTATAAGATTCATATGATAATAAAATTTATAAGATGAATATTACTGTTAGTGGGCCGACGGAGAATTTTTTTAAACAATACAGAATGAAGATATACCACTCATGGAAAGGAACAGCGCGTACTATATCTGGAGCTCACTAAGAGATGGATATTTTTACCATCATTTTTGAAATATAGCTGTGGGAAATTGTGGAAGATTCTTTCATCTTTTTCAATGGGCTTCTTAACTTTCAGTGCTACAGAAATAATCTCTTTATCAAAAAAAAAAAAAAAAGCAATACTACAGATTATTAAAAAGTAGACATTTGAAACCAAAATATCCCTTGGTATAAAGACAAAAACAAGGGAATGGAAAGATAAATATGGTATTTGATTACGTACTCAAAATAGAAAAAGAACAGAAAAGAAAAAGACAGAAAAAGGAAAGGAAAAAAAGACAGAAAAAGGAAAGGAAAAAAAGACAGAAAAAAAGAGGACTGAACACATTACCCCTGCGATACCAATAAAATTTTGCATCAAATATTTATGCATATCCATTCGAGATACTGATACACCCCTTCAAAGCAATGCATCATTTTATCGTTTTATTTAATTATTTTCTTAAATTTTGACTGGTATAAATACTTAAGAGTGGTAAAAATATGTAGATTAATTTTCCGGGAAAATTCGACTTAAAAATTAATATATATATAAATTTTTGAAGAAATAAACAAATAATCTTATTTGTCAAATAATTATGTATCGAATTACTCTTCAGAGCACTAAGGGTTAAATAAGAAATGTCTCTCAGTATTCGAAAGGTTACATTTTTTTCAATTCAAAATTATTTTCAAAAAACTAGAAAAGATAGACAGGTAAATTGCATTCATACATTATTGTAATGTCCTACTTTATATTATATCAGTTAATTAAAAAAATTAATTTTTAAATATTAATACACATTTTTCTTAATTTATGGATTGTAATTTAAATTTTAAATAACATTTTAAGTGTATCATTTTGTTAATCTCCCAAGACTTTGGCGGTGCATTGTAATGTAATTATTGAAAAGGCAAAAGACTGCCTAAAAAAATAAATTGGTCAATCATTGCTTAAGACCAGTGAAGACTGGAAATACCATTTCTGCATTCCTAAAACATACCTTTAATATTTTTCAAGAAATTACATGTGAAATATGAAAATACTTCCCACTCATTTTAATGAGCTTCACTAGCCTTATAATCACTTTTTAATTTTGAAAGCATTATTATGATGGATATTAGGATTAAGCTTTATTTATGTTAGGTTATGTTAAAAAAATCGAAAAAAATACTTAAAATACCATGATTCAAATAATAATTAAATCCATTCTTTGAAAATTCATTTGAAAATGCTTAATTCACACAACACTGTCCATAAGTATGAGCTAATTAACTGAATTCTTGACTTTATTGATACTGTAATTAGCAGAAAAGGAATTATTTTATAAATAAATTCTATTTCGAATACAAAGATTTTGAAAAAAGTGATCAGCAATGAGATTGCTTGACAAGCATGAATTATAAACATATGATGCTTTTGGAAATATTTATAAATTGCTTACAGTGAATTAATTATTTTAGTACTCTATTAATGTTGAAAAAACAATATTATTAAAAGTGATGGTAGTATTGCGTTGGGTTGTATGAAATAATATTAAAAAGATTGAGAATAGATGGAAAAGTACAGCTATGTTAAAAAGAATATACAGAAGATTCAATTAAAAAATCTTATGTTATAAAAAAAAGATGAATAATAATGTTACTTCCTTTTCATATACGTTTTCAGAAAGAACTAACTTTATTAAACCTTTTCATACCTTGCAATTTTCTGAAAATTAGATTTGTAAATTATAGAATTTTAAATATTAAATAACTTTTGCTAAATATATAGCTTTATCTTAAACAAAAGCTTCTCTTGACAAACCTATATTAATATTAAAATGAACAAGGTTTTACATACATCCGTTACGAGAACTTTCATTTTTAAAGAATTGCAACATTGTTATGTTGTTATAAACGCAAATCTTATTAAATTATTCACTAAAAGGGTAATTAAAGTTTTGAAGGTTTTCGTTCAATGAATAATTTCTATTGTCATTCCATTATCTATTTATTAAATTTCACTTGCTATTATTAATAATAATCACTATTATTGTTATTCAAATTCAAAATTAAGTAATCATTTTTAAGTCTAAGTTTTTTTAGAAAAAAAATGTAAAAAAGAACTTTTTCCCGAATTTAGTAACAAGGATTGAAACAAAAAGTAAGTTTCTGTTATAAATATTAAGTTAAGACAATGAACCTTTGCTAGCAGAGAAAATAAAATTACAAAATAAGTTTATTCTTTAAGTTAAGAAATTTTGGAGATCATGCGATGAAATCATTTTTAAAAGGTGCAGTTTCTGCATAAATATATTTTTAACGATAACAAAGAATTAGATAAGTGAAGTTTAGCATGTCGTTCCAACACCAACGCTGCTTCTCCATATTGAATAACAGATCTAATTCGTCAAAAGAAAGATGTTTTACTTAAAAATATACTCTATTTTTTTTCATTGGAATTACAGAAAAATGGGTCATATTTACTAAGATTGTTAATATTCATCCTAAAGTAAAATATTATATATTTTTTAATTTTGTTTTCTAACATGGTGCATTTACTTCAAAGAAAAGTACTTTACACATTTTGAATTATATCATCAACTAATCTAGTTCCTTCCTTCCAAAACAAAATATTAAATGCAATTATTTGTGGGTAAATATGTGACAGGAATTAAATTTTTCAAAAAATGAGGCAATCAGAGATAATTAGCTTGATAGTTAAGAAGATTTAAGAAATATTTGTTTGTACTTTAACATGATGCAAAAGTTATTTTATCTGTTAATAAACACCAAACCAATCACTTAAAAATTGCAAAATTACAAAGCCTAAAAAAAGAGGGGGAAATCCTCACTGGCCGAACTAATATTGAATGCATTAATTTTATTATTATCAAGTGACATTGTTTAGTTGCATTACACCTCAGACAATTTTTTTACAACACGTTACAAGCAGCATTTTTGTATGAAAATAAACCAGAAAACATAATAGATTTCGTAGAATTTAAAATCAAACTCTAGGAAAGTAAAATTCACAACAGTAGAGATTGAAGCGAAATGTCACATAGCTGAAAAAATGCCCAGATACGTATTTATGCTACCAATGATCATATAAATGTTTTAAAATACTTCTTACGTAACAGTAAAGTACAATTTTCCATTCATTATATATTGATTAATTAATAGTAAGGATTAATTAACAGTGTAAAAATTCCATTGAAGTTTACTGAAAATTAAAAACTTGAACATCCAGGATGAATCATAATACTGAGAAAGGAACTGATAATCATTTTTATTGTGTAATTAGCAGATATAAAATCGAGAAATATTCGGAGAAACAGTCAGTTTGTTTCTAAAACTTTCTGATTTTTAACTCAAAAATTCTCCTGTTTTTAATTAAAAAAACAAAAAAACAAATGCAACTTTTTTGAATAAGAATTATTTTATAAAATATCAAAATAACTTTTACAAAAAAGACACGAATGATAAGTAAACATTTCTAGGACATTCTTTATTAACATAGCACTTTTATGAGAATAAGATAAATAAAATTGCCGATTTAAATAGTATAACGCAAAGGCTTTCTTTTACTTGCTTAACTTATTTACACATAAGTTCAGAGTTACATTTATATTATATAAAATTATCTTGAATTTCTTTCTACTACAACATCAAGCTACTTTTACTTCTTCATCAGAACAAATTTCATTTCTCAGGAGATATTTAAAAGAAAAATCATTGTAGGTATTAATTTTTTGAAAATGGTACTCTACTTAAGAAAAAAAAAACATTCATTCCATGAAATTTCTTTTGCCATTTTTGACAATAGAAATGGGTGTAGATTTTATTTTCATCTCCTAAATAGACTTTACTGTGGGATCTATTCCAGTACTCATACCTATTTTCTTATCAGAAACAGGTCTGTCTCTCCGCCGACTCAATAATTTAATAAAACAATTTCGTCGGCAGTTTCTGGCATAGATAGTTTCAATTATTTCCGCTGTAAATTAAAAGGTTCTCAGCGACTCTTATAGAGCCTTTCAGGGATCTTGGTCTCTAGATGCAGTTACTGAGTGAATAGATGCTGGCTTAATCAGATTCTAGTATCTGTATTTATTGTCTAAAGCTGGGAGTTTCGGTAACAAACAGTTCCAGCTTCTGCGCCTCTAGAAGATTCATTTACCAAAATCTTCGTAAAGCAATAAGTAGAGAGCTAGGAAGAATGCGATTATTGCTTAATTTGTTTGAACGAGATTTTAGCTAGAGAGAAGTAACATTTTCTAAATATTGAAAAATCTAAGTATATTACTAAAAGTTTTGTAAGTAGAAATTTGTTTAATTATTAGTATCACATGCCCATGTTTCTTTTCAAGAGCGAACTCAAAAACTTTTTATTAGCAGCTGTAAAAATTCCTTAAATAAATAAATTTTAATATTAGGTGAACTTTATATTAAAAGCTGTAAATAATTTAACAATAAATAAACTAAATCGGATATTTTCGTTCTTCAAGGGTAATTTATCATATGTACAGTTTTCTGGTTTTTATATTTTTATGACAGTTGCATTTCCTAGTCCCATCTTCTATTCCGCAAAGTGTCGTAGTTATAGTTTGAAAAGAATGAAAGACAATCGATCTCCCAAACATAAATTGTGAGTCTCAATACATTGAGTTTTAGAATTTCTATTGACTCTTCTGTAAAATATTTGAATTTTTACTTTCGATAGATTAGCGATCTTATATAGATTTATAAATGTGTAGATTATTAACTTTAAAAAAGTCTGTGCATTTAATTCAAATTTTTACAATTTGTTACTACTTGTGTACCTTTCAAAAAAGTATTTTGGATACTTTTAAGCGTCATTAAAGCATCCCTTTTAAAAGCTATAAAAAGTTGTAAATTTTTTATCTGCATAAAATGAGTGGAATGTGATAAAAACCTGAATTATAAAAGCTCCATTGCGAAAAGGGCAATCGCAAATTAAATTAATATAATAACTGTAATAAAGTGTAACTGCATATTTATTCTAAATACCTACAATTTGTCGAATATTGTCTTATTGAAAGCGTTTTGGGTATATTTTATTACTTTCAACCATATTAATCTATTATTTTTAATTATTGATTTTTCTTCAGGAATTATTAATTGAACATAGATCTTTAATCACTACTTGGAAGTTAATTAGTACATATGTACTGAATATGTACATAAAAAGATATTCTTGCTTAATTGAACATTTTATTTAAATATTTATCCTTCGAAATTAATCATATGTTTTTAATGGTAATGATATAATCTAGAAAATAGAAATTTTCCAAAATAAATTTAGCATTTTCCTTAATTACATTTTACTTACATTTCGATTTAAAACTTTATGGGTTTCCTAAATTACCATTGGGAAGCCTCAAAATTAAGGTCATAATTTGGGATTATAATATTAGATTAAACCATGTACTAACAATGCCTTAAGGCAGCTGAAATAAAGATTGTAATCGAGATAATTGTTTCGAAGAATAAGCAACTCATAAGAGAATGTTATGAAATAGGAAAATATACATTCGGCACTTACATAATGACATTACAGTATATTTTTTTTATTGTCAGAGAGTGAAAAATAAAAATCTTTAATTTATAGAGTGTTCAATTTTTGAAGTATTAAAAAGTTCCCTTTTAATTTCGAGAAAAGTTCAGATTATTAGCTTCATTATTGAGGGAAATACAAGATGCCCAAATATTTCTGATGGCAGATAAAAAATTAAACATTGAAGCAAATTTATAAAGAAACGAAAACTGATGAAGCTTGAGATAACCATCTGTAGTAATTGCAATTTACAAAAGAAAAAAAAAATTAAATTTCGAAATTTAGTCCCTTTAAATACATGTTTTCCCCAAACAATAACCTTCATTCAGATTTTTGAGCTTCATTAAGGGAAAGTTTTCTAGTTTCACAGTTGTTAATGACATGAAAAAAAAAGACTAGAAAAGATTATTCTGGTGATGAAAATGATACCTGATCGTTTTTATTTTCGTTCTATATTTAACTGTGAAACTATTGGTTGTTATGTTCATTGGTTTCACTGAATATAAATACTTATACTTCTACGAATGGTAATTGCTGTTGTGTTCCCTACAAAGAAATAAATCAAATAAGGATAAAATTAACTTTTTGTGTGAATTGCGTATATTTCAGTATACATTTAATGAACATTTTAAAATTTAGCACCATTTTTGAATAAACCAAGAAGCATATAGATATGCTTTCATTAGTATTTTAAATAAATATACAGACGAAGTCTTTGAAAGAATTTCTGCTGTTACATTAAAAAAATTCGTTTTATAAATTTAACACGTTATTAACATATTTTAGCTAGAAGCCAATTTCTTAGAAATTCGTACTTTAAATAGTGTTTCATAAAAATACTAGATTTTAAGTCTACCGAAGCAAAAAAGTTGGGATCAATTCATGGGATGCCAATGCTTATTTCTAATACCTAATTTAATTTGCCTTATACTTGCTCCAAGTCTTATTCTTGAATATAAAAATATAAATTCTATTTAACCCCATTTTAATTATGATACGAAAGATTTTAAAAGACTCACAATCTCCCAATCATATAAAAACATAAACTATTTAATTTCCTTTTGATTATGATGTGAAAGTGCAAGGCTCTTTTGGAACCTGTGGAACTTCTCAAGTTCAATGCCATTTTTTTATTGCCTGTGGTCGAAAAATATAGAATTGATTTAAAAGTAAATTGGGGCTGAAGGCCTAAATCTGGTGAAGATGAATTGACTTAATTTATGCAGACTGTCTATACTCAGGCTGATACATTTTAAAATTTACCTTTTCTGAAGGAAGATAGTTATTTTCAAGATTTAAAACATTCTTTATATAACACTTCATGACATAATTAAAAAACACTGAACACATAGTTGTTGAAGATCGGATGAAATCCTTTATCAGAATTTTTTCCTTATTGGTATCCAAGATAGAAAATTTATGTGAAATAATACTTTTTTTGTTCTAATAGGCTTATTATTTGTAATTGGAACTATTCTTTAGTACATCAAAAATTCACGCAATCCTACCTGAAAATAATTTTTTTTAATTTTAGTGGAAAATTGATCATGGTGGAAAGAAAGCGTTTTAAGTTGAGAAAAAAGAATTTTGTTGATATTTTACCAAATATATTGAAGCGTGATAGATTTATGTCGGTAAATAACTCAAATCAAATTTTTAATAACAATATATAATATAATTAAGAATGCTCATTAAATTTGTATTAAACATAGTATGGACCAAATCTTTTCCATTATTTTGAACATTGAAAATCTCTACGAATCTGAACAAATATGTGAAAGAAAATCATACTTTGAGGAATGTTTATTTTTCTATACGCTTTAAGTAGTCTAGAAAAGGAATGTGAAGAATCCTGGTGAAAAAAATTGAAAAATCAAAATCAGTCGTTGTTTAATTTAAAATTCTTCATTAAAAAGCTTTCCTTTTCGCAACCAATAATATAATAAATAAGTAAAAATGAAGAATTTAACAAATGAGTAACATTTATTAAATTATTCATTATTAAACGAAAAGAAGTGTCAGTGATAACGATGCAAAAATGATTATTTGATAAAGGCTAGAAATATTTTAAGTAAAGGAAACTCATTAGTACAAGAATAGGGAGTTTTATTAGCTCTTATTTCCATCAACTGAAGTGCTCAGTGCCATCTGCAGGTACTTAGAAGAGCTACATTAGTTTTCTACATATACTTCCTTATTCCTTAATTCCAGATGCATTCAGATGCTCATAATAGCAAAATATTAGGTTTCTAACGGCTAGCCAAAGAGATCAATAACATGTTGGCACGACATGTATTCCATTGAAGTATGTTTGTTGATTGTATAGAGTTTCAGACGCAATTTAGGTCCACATCACTAAATGATCGCAATTCCCATTAAACGGACCAGAAATACACATAAAATTCATGAGGCATACAGACAGATTTCGCTCATAACATGGCCACGTATTCTTTTCTATCTAACCATTGTATAGCAGTTTTTCATCTGTAGATGTGTATTTCGTTGATTTAAAAATTCAGTTTTGAAAGATATTTCAATTATATTACCTGCTTAATTCGTTTTTTTTCCTCACGTCATTACATTTTTACTTTTTTAAGAATATATTGAAAAAATATTTGGAGTTTAATACTAGAATGAAAAAATTCTTTGCTGATAAAAATTTTGAGAGCACTCGGCTTGAGCCAGAATTCATGTATTCGCGAATCCTTCTCCGGTTATGAAACTGATATTTTAGAAAATGAAAGCAATACACATGTTTATTTGTGCACTTTTATTTAAGCAATTATCGAATTCCTTTGTTGCAAGTTAAAGTCAATATCCAACCTTCTAAAATTTCAAAGCATTGTTCAAAAAGTCTCTTCCATACGATTTGTCCTTCACTGAAATTATTTATAGGATGAGAGAGTGAACAGGGGCTTTTGCAACATTGAAAAAGATTATTACATTTCTCATTCGGAAAACAGAATGGCATCATCTGTCTTCGTTTTACAGCGTTTAATCAATGGTTCAGACGTTATATAAGAATGCAAAAACACACGATCACTGTAAAGGCATTTTTGCAAATTCTCCATTGTAACATCCTCAAGCAACTTGATTTCAATCTCATTTTATTTCCCAATGCTTGAATCCAGCATATGTTTCTCTTATAATTAATGTGTAGATCAGTGTTTCTCAACCTTTTAGTATTCACGGCCCAGTTTTCAATCATAATTTTCATCGCGCGCGCCCCCTCCCCTCCCCACCGTTTACAATAAAATGTATAAATACTAATGAATTTTGAGTATTTTGGAGCTACACCTACACTACAGAATTAATTTTAAACTTTACAAATTACCAAGAATACGGAAATTTATTGACATTTTGCAACACCGATCCTCAGCATTGAGGAAACAAGAATCCTATGCCTTTTTATTGCTCTTGCGTCCCGCCATGTCGAGCATTCTCACGGTTTCGCGAGAAGTTTTGATTTGTCTGGAATTTGTCTGGTCAGCTTAAAAGTTAAGTTAGGAGCGTGCACAGATGTGAACAAACATTTTCTCAAAAAGTGAAGGAGAAAGTTCTATGACGAAAATTTTAATTCCAGACAATCTCATTCGAGTCGATCCTTCTATCGCTATTGAATCTATTCTGAATGTGCATGTTATATATATTTTCGTGTAATTGCAATTCACCGTATTAAATATTCACGGCAATAGATTTATGCAGAATTATGGATAAATTTTTAAGCGGACGTAAGTAAGCATTAGACGATAGACAAGCATCAACAAGTACACAGACGAGCGTGGTTCCGAAAATAAAATCAAGAAAATATTCTGAAGAATACTTAAATTTTGAATTCATTAGTACTTAAGTAAATGAAGAAGAAAGGCCCCTGTGTATCTGTTTACGCACGCTTGCAGCACCAACTCCCCCTGGGGTGGAGAAAGAAGAAATCCCTCAGTTCAGACTCGGTTCACGTGGGAGCTGGACCCAGAGATAGTTGCTCCTCTACTAAGCAGGAGAGGAAATACTTTGACTTATTTATTGTTTCCTCCTATTAAGCGAGGTTGTGTTGCAATATTTTAATGTTTATGAAATTAAGTAGCATATCCTTGAGTTTCATACTAAACTGTTTTAAAGAACTATAATCCACTACTCTTTCATTGAGCTACAGACAGTATCATTTACTCAAAAATGTTGGCGGCAGACAGCATGAAACCTAATAAACTTAAGCGACATTTGGAAACGCTTCATAGTGAGTACCTAAACAAACCCAGACAATTCTTCGAATTAAAATTAAAATCACATGAAAAGCAAAAATCGTTGTTTAAAAAAACTTTGTGAATGAAAAAGCTTTAATTGTCTCTTACAAAGTTTCATATAAAATAGCCAGATTTAAAAATCCTCACACCATTGAAGATCTTATTTTGAAAGCCGCAATTGAGATTGTAGAAGTTATGTTTGGAGATAATTTTGCAAAACAATTGCAGTCTATACCTCTTTCAAATGATAATGTTGCCCGTCGAATTGCTGGTATATCTAAAGATATAGAGTGTCAGCTTTTGTCCAAGTTACGCGACAAATTGTTTTCAATACAACTAGATGAGGCAACAGATAGTAATAAAGATGCTCATTTCATTGCCTATATTAGATTTTGTGATGATTTGTCAGTAGTAGAAGAATTTCTTTTCTGAAAACCAATAGAACTCAAAGCAACAGTACTCGCATTATTTGCTATCTTAAATGATTTTATGAACGAGGCAAACATAGAATGGCAAAATTGCGTTGGAATATGTACCGATGGTGCTCGTTCTATGTGCGGAAGATTCCAAAGTATTCAAGCACTTGAGAAACAAAAATCGCCACAGTGCGTCTGGACACATTGCATGATCCACAGAGAAGCTTTGGCTTCCAAAGAAATGAGTCCTGGTTTGAATATTGTGTTAACTACGGTTGTAACCGTAGTAAATTATATAAAAATGAGACCCCTGAAATCAAGAATCTTTTCCGCACTTTGTAAAGACATGGGTGCAGTACATTCAGCGTTACTATTTTATTGCGAGGCAAGATGTTATCACGAAGGAAATTTTTGCAACGTGTTTATGAATTAAGAGAAGAAATCATAGTTTTCCTAGAAGAGGAAAACAGGCCGGAAACTGAGAATTTTCACGATAGTTTATTTGTGATGAAATCGAGCTACATGGTCGACATATTCGAGAAATTCAATAACTTGAATCTTCACCTGCAAGGAGCAAATACACATATATTGGATACGAGTGATAAAGTTGATGCTCTTTGTAGAAAATTGGAATTGTGGAGCAGAAATTTAAAGCAAGAAAACTTAACAATGTTTGCAAATTTGGATGATTGTATTAAAACTTACAAGGTCTTGGCATTACAAGGCACAACATGTAAAAATTGCTTTTGTAACCATTGAAAATCATTTACAAATGCTAGCAAAGAATTTTAAAAAGTACTTTCTTGCTGACGATGAATTAATATCAAGTTACAAGTGGGGAGGGATCCATTAGAAAATACTTCTGAAGGACTCCCAATTGAAGAGGAAGAAACCTTCATAGACTTCACGGCAAGTGGTGAAACCAAAAGACAATTCAGTAACAAATCACTCTTTGAATTTTTGGCAGGAGTGGATGATGAGTTTTCTTCACTAAAAACAAGGGCATTTCGCATACTACACCTATCCCCCGATTTACACTGAAGATAGGTTCCTTAGAAAACCGTGTAAATCGAAATCGTTGATTCTTATACGTAAAACCGTGTAAATCGAAAACAAACTAAAATGTGCATAATTCAGTCATTTATTTCAACGTAAAATAAAACTAAATATATCTTAAAAACATAAAAATAACTGTCTATTTATAAAATAACAAAAATATAAGGTATATTTATGTAATTCATTTTACATATAGAAACGAGAAATATAAATTAAAAAATTTAATCAGAAATTTAGTTACTGTTATCACTTTCGTAGACTCTCAATCTTTTATTCCTGATTGGTATGGTGCAAATCCGGTGGTGCGTTCCGGGTCGGTGCAAATTTAAAAACCGTGTAAAAGTGAAATCGTGTAAACCGAGTGCCGTGTAAATCGGGGTATAGGTGTACTACCATTTTCAACATCTTACCTTTGTGAAACTGGATTTTCTGCTGTGGCTTCTTTGAAGACAAAATATAGATCTCAGCTAACTATAGAAAAGGAACTGAGCTTGTCTCTTTCTAATATTAAACCCTAATTCAAAAAACTTTGCTCTACAAGACAGGCCCAAGGAAGTCACTAATAATTATTAAATTTGTTATTAATTTAGTAAGTTTTTGTGATTTAATAAGTTAATTATTAAATATATGGAAATGTATTTTGTTTCGTATGTATGTGTGTTCTTTCCTTTCAGTAACTTAATCAATTTTTTAAAATAACATTTTCTCTTGGATATGCTCGCGCCCCCCTAGGGGGGCGCGCCCCACAGGTTGAGAATCACTGGTGTAGATCAATAATTTTGAGAATATAATTAATGCTATGAATGATGCAGGAAGACATGAATAGAAATTATTACACATCATGGGATTCTGTAAATTCCCAATAAAAATTATCATTTGCAAGACTTTTATTGATAATACGTAAATTTTTATGAGTTGTATGTAATGTAAACAGAGTCTAAATATTGGTTATTAGCTGTAAATTTGTGTTTTCATTTCATATTTGTTTAATTTTTAGTTTTCATTCATATTTACAATGGCATTTCAAATTTGCCGGTTTTGTTATCACACTCTTTGAATTGACATGAAACAGTAGAACATAAATTATCAGAACAAGAATTTGAACATGAATATGAGAGGAAAGACTGTTATGGTCTTAGATGTTTTTGTTACGCATACATTCATTTAAATTTAGGGTATAAATGTTACACCTATGCACATGTATTTAGATAAACTTAACAGCATTAAACAAAGCATTTTAGTACATCAATAATATCAAACTCTACAAGCTGGTTCATTTAAATATAAGATGATATAGATATGGAAACTAATCTAAATATTTAGAATGCTCTACTCTGAAAAAAATTACAAATAATATACACTCTATTAATTAACATTTAAAGAACTAAGTAATGATTAAACTCCTATTCGTCACTACATCAGACGATTAATGTCAAAATGGTTTGTTAATGTACGCATTGAGTGCACATATCTGAATTACATTTGAAGAGAAAATCATCAAATGTATACAGTATACAGGAATTAGGTTCCAATAATAAATTATGGTTGAACAATTTAAACTGAAAAAGAAATAAGATAAATTAATCAACTATTTATTGTCATTTCTTAAATAATCTCAATTTGATAATTTGAATCAAATCAAAGGATAAACACAATCAGTCTTCACCAATGAGAGGAAAGCATGAATCGAAAGAGTGGAGAACAATTCACAAAAACGTTAGCTTGATAGTTCAGAGATAGATTTTTGAATTTCAGAAATGAGATGAAAAAAAATTACATGCAACTCGAATTTCTGATGCAGAATAAATTTATAAATTGAGAAACACACCCACATCCAAATATGATTGGATTAGAAATAAGAACTAAACTACTGATCATAAGCTCATAAATAATTTATCATATCCATATGATATTATTATGAACAAGTGCATTATGTTAGTGTAAAAAAGCAAAGACTGAATAGCCCACTTTGTAATGACGATCATTTATCTTTGGCATGAAACAATTAGAAAGATTTATGGTTGGTTTTTTTTTTGGGGGGGGGGGTTTGGAAGGGAGCAAAAAAAAAAGAAAAAGAAAAAAAAGAACGAAAGCTTTGACAACTATAACTAAAAATACATATTTTTTTAAACATTAAATTTCTGTTTTTAAGCAGACCTAGAGACAAATCATGTATAATAAAAGTATATTATTGGAGGAAAATTCTCGAATGATGCATAACATCTATTGCGCCATCAATATTCCATATTTTTATTTCGAAAAACGGAAGGAAGAAAACATTGTTAAATCAACTGTTATTTCCTCTCACAACATGTCATAAGCAGAGAAACGAAAATGACAGAGATGGACAGTACCATTACTGCAGTTTTATGTCAATGATTTTTGTATTTCGATATTTTTAAGAATAGCAATGTGATCTAAAAACGTTTTGAAAGATTAAAACTTTTTATATTACAAAGAGCTACTTTATGCGATCTCAGAAATCAGTTAGTTCAAACACCACACAACACTTGAGTAATAGTATTTTCGAGTAGGATCTTGAATCACATTTTCGAGTAGATTTTTGATTGAAGTGGGAACATATAGTTTCTGCTTTATTGGAGATAAGAATATGAGATCAACACTTCTCACTTAAAGTCATGAGTGTTTCTTAGGGACAAGGATAAAAAAAATCAATAAAAGTTATCTACATTTTATCTCACTTTCAAACCACATTTATCAGTTTATCAATGAATTTAAGCCCACAAGGTATTTTAGTGGCAATTGAAAAAAACCCATAAGAAAATAAGTCATTATTTCATTTATTATTCTTCAATTGCTTTAACTTTGAAGAAGAGTTAAAATAGTTGTAAATCTTAATTAATAAATGAGGTGTGTCCATGATGAATAAAACGATAGCTGTTGAATAAAATTTCAGAAAAACCCTGAGAAAAAACTGTGCTTTTCTTACAAAATTTTTTATATAATGGAAAATTATCAGTGATGCTATGAATAAGATCAATTTATAAATTATTATCGTGCATCTAATATTGAATCATATATAGAATTTCATTATAAAGTTTCAAAGCAAAGCAAAATAAAACTCCTTTAAATCATTCAATTCTAAAATTTGACTTAGTTATAAAAAAAAATGATTCTGAGAAAAAATTATTAATTTTGTACTCTTTAAAATTGCTTCAATTTTAATATGCAGTCAACTCACAAAACAGTGACAAAAAAACTCGACGCTTACAGAAACTGATGATTTATTCGAAAATGTTTAAGAAGAAAAATTACAGTAGAACCTTGTTTACAGAGCATAATTCTTTCCCTGATCATGCTCTTTAAGAAAAATCATTTTTTCCAAAGGAATTTATATAAAAGAGGACAATGCGTCCTATCCCAGAAAAAATATTCAAACAAATCTATAATAATGTATTTCGCCATTTATAATGCATGTTTTTTAATGCAAGAAAATTATTTAAAAACATTTGTCTTTGGATAAGGCTCAAAATTTAGCAGAAATTACACACAGAATGATCATTAAGTGAATTTGTAACTTAAAAAGCTACAGATTCATTAAACTATAATACTTATTAACTTGATTCTTCTCAACGTATGATGCAATAATTTCCTATGATTTTAGCATTTCCCTTATTTTACTCCAAATTTGTTGTTTTGCTGACTATTATTTTTTCTCTCTTCACCAAATCAGCTTTACTGTGACATGGAATACAGCTCTGTAAATTTTCAATTGTTCTGGTAACTTATTACACGAGTTCATCGGCGCCATTACTAGTCCTCAAATTTCATAATACTGACCCGTGACATAATATTATCGATCAAATTTCATAGGTACTTGCTCCAAATTTCTCGAAGTCGCGCTCGACAAAGTTATCCTACCAAAACTTTTCCATGTAGATATAGAGGTCCTCTTCAAACAAACGCTCACCACAAACTGATGCAGGTCAATCTTGCATATGACATCACGATGTCTCCTTCCTACTAATTCTGCGAAACATCGTTCATCAAGCGTGGTTATCTACATTTTATTTTGATTATCAATCATTATGAGAGGAGTTCGTAAAGCGAGGTTTAACTGCCATCTAAACATTAAGGACTAGATCTAATTTGATTTACTTTCAATCCAGTTGTCTCTGCGCCCTTTATTGATGCATACCTTCCTTACATGGGTAAAGTGCATATCATGTAAGATCTTTTAGAAATATAATTCACAACTGTTCTCGTTAACATTTTTGTATTATTAGACCAACTGGCTTAAGTCATTCTCACAAACATTATTTTACTATTATACATGTGTTCAACTAAAATACCCTTTTTTGCTGTGCACGTCAGTGTTGTATGTTTGCGATTCGAATAGCAAAATGCTAACTAAAGAAATAATAATAAAAAAAAATTCCTCAAGTATGTAATAAGAATATATTCAAAATTTATATAGTGTGTTTTACTCGAAAACATATTTTCCGAGTTGAAAAATTCGAATTTTAAGAATTTTCTTGATGATTATATTAGGAAAAAATCATATAAAAGGTCTTTTCAGAATATAATATATCAGAAATAGTGTCATGCACAGCTGTGACTTTTAGAAGTAGCAAATTTTACTCATTCTTTTGTAAATCTTTCGATTAGCCAGTAATATTAATAAGAAAGGGTTTGTCAGTTTGGCTTGGGAATGCAATTATTTTATTTAAAATAGAAAAACACTGAAAGAAAAAAATAAAGCAGAAAATCGATCAGAAAGATTATTCCAAAAATATTGTGTGCGCATATGTATAATATAAAAATTCCTGCATTTTCTCAGATGCTATAAAATTTTAATAAATATTGCTTGTTTTTAAGGTTAGCGAGTAAATTTTTAACTACTTAATATTTTTAAGATTCAACAGAGCAATTTTCTGAAGCAAGTATAGTTCCACACAGGCATTAAAATTATCTGTACGAAAAGATGAAATTATTCTTTCTCTTAGACTTAAGCTGATGCATTGCTCATTATTACAGAAGCAGTTTAATATAGTATGAATTCGTTTTCTTTCCTTAACTTGAGCTGAATATATTGAAAATAGAATATGTATAAAATTTACTGCTGATTTATTGAAAAAATATATCACCATTTACAGAAATGGAAAGACTTTCCACGTTTCATTACCATGTTAATTTTTTTCTTTTCTTTCATGTTCAAATAATATATTCCAAATGTCCCTTCTAAATTTAAATTTGAAATTATTTGCGCATACATATATATATATATATATATATATATATATATATATATATGGCTTAGAAAGTTAGTGAAGGTAAAAGTACACCTTAATAATTTCGATCTGTTATCGATGATTTTAAAAATTTGCAAAGCGGCTTAAGTTAGATACTCTCATAAAGTTCTTAAAGAAAGTGTCTCCTTTATAAGTTGTTAAAAGCAGCATCAATTTGAACATTTTATTTGTCCTTTTATGTATCCTGTTGTTTATTTGAGTTCTCACTGGAACAAAAAAAATGTTAGTGCATTTTTTTAATATGTTTGACTTACATTTGTTGTATACATTCAACAAATTTTAAAAATCACTATAGTAAAGATTAGATAAGAGAAACAAAAACAACCAGAGAGCGGTTACTGTAAAAATTGAGAATGAAAAATAGCTTGATAAAGTTTAGGTTTTTTTCGCCTCCTACAATGATGGGCTGGTTCGCAAAGTCACTACAAACTATTATTACAAATTTAATGACCCAAATTTAGTGAAAAATGAAAAAAATAAAACTACTAGAGCCTATAAAATGCAGCAAATATTTCAAAAAACGCTAGAAGCAAATAAAAATTAAAAATGAATAGTTTGTATTATTCGTTAAAGTTTTTACAGATAAGTCATTCTTTAATCAGAAAATGATCAGCTCACAGCTTTATTAGCAAAATAAATGCTGTTTTCGCAAAGATATCTCTAGAAATCAGACGTAAATCTTTTCTAAAATTAGTTGCGACTCTAGAGAAATTTCGATTCCACGCTCCCCCGTTGGTGATAATTTCTCGCAAACATTTTCAGCCCCTTCATATTTTTAATGCCTGTAATGGCATTCATACAGCACAAATATACTCATTTATTGCAAGAATTAAAACCATGTCCCGCTGGTATAATGAGAAGCGGACCTTACTAATAGACCGTCACAGTTCTACTTCGGATATAAGCATAATAATCTTTTCGTCCATAGTTAGGAATTTCTTGCTTTTCGATTAGAGCAACTCATTGGAACTTGTCTCAGAGCTTGTAATATTTCCTTGCAGTAAATGTTTATAACCAATGAAAATGTAATTATTTTAAGGTAAATTACTGTGTAGTTGAATACAAAATTGTAAACTAGCATATTTAAATTTTTCAATGCTTATAATTTCTCAAGAATTTAATTACAATTTGGTATGAAAATTAATTAATGGGTTCATAGAAAATTATGTCATGCACTTACTTGCAGATTTTATGCCAAGTGTTTCTTCAATTTCCTGCTATTATTTTCCACTCTCCCTATATATATTTATATATCTTGTTCAAATTTTCAATCGTTTATAAACTGCTTTTTATTCATCCCCTCAAGTTCAATTAAATTTTTTTAAACTAGTAGTGGATGACACTTGTTGTTAATACAGTTTCTTCAAATATTAATTCATTAATTTAATTTAATTAATTTGTAATACTTTAAGTAGAGTTTTAGCAGTTTGTAATAAAAATTGAAATCAAAAGGCAATACCTCAATCAACAACAAAAAAAAAAAGAATAGTTTTTTTCACATGGAGGTGAAGAATGCGAATTCAACTCTTGCGAAAATCAATAACTTTTTTTATACTTAATAAATTTTTTTTTAATTATTTAATAAAAAGTAACTAAAATGAAATCTTTCTTTGTTGACCTAAGTAGGAATTGAATTAAAATTTAAAAAAAATATTGCTAGTTGTTTTTTATGAAAACAAAGCTATCTTTTATCTTTATTTTATTTCTATAATTCATCAGTAATGCTCCAATGATTAGTTACTTCGTGTTAAAGTTTAAAAAATAATGGTGGAATAACAATTCCATCCTAGGCATATGTTAAATAATTATAATTCAATTAATAAATTAATTTCACTCATTTAAATCTATGACAGATCCTTTCCTTACTATTCACTTTATATTTGAGTTATAAATCTTGATGATTTAAAAGATTCTTTGAAAAAAAAATATATAGAAATGAAACGTGCAGCAAAATGTTCTCGAATAGAAAGAGAAAAGATATCTTTGAGATCACTGAAGCAGTTGACATGCTGCAAATCAAAATGGATTGGAAAGGATAGTAGAGTGCAAGTGAAATGCTCATAGTATTCCAAGTTTTATATTGCTTGGTGTTTTCGAAACTACTTTTCAAACTTCACGTCAAGTGTTAAATGGCCTGAAAACCTGTTGTCGTTAAAAGAGAAGATTTTTGTTCATTTTTATTTTTGGATTTGAAAAGCCTGAAAAATTAAAACTTGCCTATATACTAACGATATTAATATTTTTAAGCTCACTTCCATTATAGTACTAAAAATAAGATTGCTTTCCTTTAAATTATTTTGGATATTTTATTCTTTAATATATAATTTATTATTATAAATACTACAGAAACTTGAAATCAGTTACTTTCAAAATTCATTATCAGAGGGAGTCACGCTCGACTTAAATAAAATTGTAATTAAATTAATTTATTAATTAAAGTAAGGCATTTTAATCCCTGGCACATCAAAAAATGATGAGAAATTCATTCTCAAAATTTTCTCTCTACAAACACGAAGCAAATGAAACTGAAAAAATAATATCTTGAATGTGCAAAAATAAAAAATAAAAATATTTTTAACAATTTTTCATGAGTATTTGAAGTTTTAACTAAGAATTTTTATTTCTGTTAGGCACTTGTTTCAATGGCTCCTTTACTGAAATTGGAAATTACATTTTTGAATTGCATTTATATCGAAAACTCAACAGATGAATTAGATTAGAAATGATTTAAATTCTTTAAGGCATAAAAGTTCTAATACTCATTTTCTTGTATAATTAAATATCAGAAGCTGCATAAGGACTATCATTTGCTTCTGTCAGATAAAAAGTAAATTTAGGGAAAAAAACTTCCTAGACTGGGTCTTCCCCTTTAGGGGAAAAAACTTCCTAAACTCTAATAAAGTCATTTCTAACTTTTTAAGTGAAAAATCCATTTACCATAATACATTTCAACTGTTCTGACTAAAATTTCGAATCTAACTGGATTTTTATGGGATTAGTTTCAAAACTTTAATAAAGTTAGTTAAAAATTTTAGTTTTAAAACGTTAATAAAGAAATAATAAGTTGAAAACGCTTCAGATTTTTTAAATTTATTGATAAATTCTAATGATAGGATGTATTGTGATGGTTCAAGTGACTATTACATAAAAATATTATTATTAGGGTTGTAACAGTGGGAGCTCTAAAGAAAACGATATTAATCAATATCTGACTCAAAATTAATTTGTTAGAAATCCAATTGAATTTTTGATGAAACTCCACGGCCGCTTCAAATAAATAAAAAATTCCAGTGGCATGCTACCCCGTGATAAGGATATTGATCTGAAAATTCGACTGCATAAATTCTGGAGGAAAAAACAAAAACATATATAAAAAATTTATTTAAAGCTAGTATGAGTTATCTTGTTTCTCGGCTACATATAAATAGTTTTGGAAATCTCTTAGTGCTTTCGATTCCCGAAATTAATGAATCTAAATACTTGTTTCGGAAGAAAAACACAGGGTGATTCAAATATTATCTTTAAGATTTTGTGAGAGGTTGAGAATATGTTATGAAATTGATTTCACATAGGAAAGTATGTCCACAAACTTCACCTGTATGGACAAAATAGAAAAGTAAAGTTAAATGGCAAAGAATGTGATTTTTATCCCAACAAGGTAAGGAACATTCGGAATCAATAGGTGTTCAAAATTGCTACCATTTTCAGGAATATGGGATACACTGCGCATTCGCTTCAATCAGCGAAAATTTTCAAAAACGCCGGGCATATCCTCCGGTATATATATGGAGGATAGGGTATCAACATGAAAGAACTCGAGGCAATAGCTCAATTGTTGCACGTGATTATTTGAACAGAACATTCGGGGCTCAATGGATCAGCAGAGGTAGACCGAATGCTTGACCACCCAAGTCACTTGATTTATCACCCATGGATTTCTTTTTCTGCTGGGCCATGTAAGATCATGTGTACGAGACCCAAGTCGACAGTGAAACGGACCTTGTTGGACGATTAGTGGCCGTCGAAAGTATCGTCTGTGATATACCAGGCGTTTATGAAAATGTTCGGTGGTCAATGCAATGGCATAGTGAATCTTGTGTTTGTGTAAATGATCGCAATTTTAAGCACCTACTATGAACTTATATTTTACCTTGTTGGAATAGAAGTCACATTCCTTACCACAGTACCATTTCTTTGTGTTCACTTCACTTGACCATTTTGACCATGCAGATGACTTTTGCAGCCATATTTTCCTATGTGAAATCGGTCTCCTGGCGTATTCCCTACCTCCCCACGGAATATGAGTGATAACCTTTGAATCACACGGTAAACTGTTAGAATATGAATTGTTGTGAATTTTACTTTAACAAAAGTCCATACTTTCATGAATCTAATAATGATCAAAAACTTTGATAGCTGATACGTGACCGAGAGAAATATTCATATAACCAATATTACAAAGTTTCAATTAATCTCTACTTACTTAACATGATGAAACGCAATATATATATATATATATATAAGAATTGTACATAGAGCACTTTAAAGCCTCTTGGATGCGAGACACAAATGTCAGAGCTCCCCAAATGAATGTAGAAACCAAGTATTAAAAATAAGGCCAGGAGATTTTGTAAGTCATTTATTGGAATTATATTAACTTTTAATGTATTGCTGAAACATAAGAGCTAGTAAAATTAAAATATTATAAGGTATAAGATGTTACATTAGTCTGAAAATTTAACTGTGATCCTAATGATCTGCATGCAAAAGTTCAAATATTTACTTAAAAAGATGTTGAAATCCTTAAGAACACATGAATTTAATTATAACCATGCATGATTAGGCCCTCATATATTAATTTAAAATCACCCTAAGTATATCTTTATTTCAGGGATGTCATTTCTTTCGCATTTCTTTTTAATTGAAGGCCTATTGATTTGATATGGTAAAAGACATGGAATAAATTACAATTTTTTCTGAAATATAACTTTTTTATGTAAATTGGTTTCTATTTTAATATTATGATCGAACGTTATTTATGGATTTATTAATACTGGAAAAGTATAGGATTCAAATACATCTTTACAAATAAAAGATTGGGAGAGAGGAGTAATGATTAAGCGATTTTTTTAAATCTTTTTATCTTTAAATGACATCTGTTGTAAAAGACTTGATTGTAAAGAATTGATAAATTTTCAATTGATATTATTTATTGATATTATTATATTATGAACAATTAAATATAATTTTCACAATAAACGCGTATTATGATTGCCTAACACATATTTATCTTTCTCATAATCTCAAGCAAAAAGATTTAGTAATATCAAATTATAATCAGATTCCACACAAACTGAGTGTACTGTTATCTGACAGAGTGGGATAAATTCATCGCTTTAATTGGAATTGCGAATAGTAAAGTAAAATTGTGAATTTATTTGAGCAATGAGCATTGTGGAACTAATGAATAATCAATGTATTTCATTGAATATTTATACCTCTAGTCGAGATAGATGAAACCGTAATTCCTTCATCCTGTAAATACATTCTTTTATTAATATCTTTTCAAGCAAAAATCTAACATTTTAATTTTTTTCGCATTTTCAAAGTTCGGAATATCATGATTGTAGTTTAGTATCTATTATTGAATACTTTCTTGAGATATGGCGGAAAACCAGATAAGTTAAATAATTTGTGAGCTAACTGAAATAAAAAAGATAACTCATTTCTTATTTGAAAAATTGTTTTTATTTAATTTATTTAAGCACAAAATTTGAATCACCCGCTTTTCGCATTCACACTACGACCATTTGCGATTGTAAAAATATAATCAACTTTCTAGCCGAAGTAAATTTCAAGTATAATGATCATTATATGGAATAGAATAATGGTTTGTACTGTACAGGCTCCATATCACACCGCCCCATAATAATCCGAAAATTATTTTGGTATGATTTTTTTGAAATGAGTTTTATACCATTCACTTGAAGGAAATGTTTTATAAAAAATACTCATTGAAGTTTATTGAAATTTCAGAAACTTGTATGTTTACAAAAAAAAGGCGCAAAGTTTTTTTTTGCTGGTTGGCTGGAATTTCTTAGCAAATTTTTAACACTTTCTATTAATATTGAAGTATCCTACAAATCTAAACGTATCTCGATTTCCCTTACACTTTTTATAACTGATTCCAACTCATCTAAATTTATGTTGTTTTGGAACAATTTTTAATCCATTTTTAAAGATGTTTTGGATAAAAAAAGTTAATTTAGAACAGTTTAAACAATATAGTTTAATTTTTGCCAAAAATGAAATATAATATCCCCACCTTTATGTGTTGGAGATATTTTAAAAAAAAATTAATTGATTGAAAATTAAGCATGGTTTTGGCTTTTCTAGCGATGATTCCTGTAAATATTATTTGCAAAAAAATAGATGTTTACATCATTTTAAAATTTAAAGTACTGTATTTAGATGCGATTCTTTTTCTGAATTTTGACAATTATTTAAAAATACTCCTTATATAGTTTTCAAAAATAGATTTCAGTGTAATAATGAGGTTCAAAATATTTTCATTTTGCAAAATTATCAGTTATTCAACATTCTGATTTTCCTTTATTGTTGAAAGCTAAAGGATGAAAATTATGCTAACTATCCGTGCAGTTTGTATGAGGAATCAAACAGTGAAATTCCATCAAAAAAGGCAAAAGGCTGTTTCAAGTAGATCATCCAGAAGCATGAGTTTAAATAGAGATATGAAGGCAGGGAACTTCACTCCATTCGGAAGGCTCATGGACACAATAAGCAGAATAAGTGTAAAACTATTAAAATAACACGACTTTATGTCCGTCCCAATTTGATGCTTAAAAATATTTTTTGGGTAAATATGAACATCAAGCTATTTATAAGAGATTTAATTAAAATTAAACATAAACAATAGCCATGATAAAGCAGTTGGTCGCCCAAGAGGACTTACTTTAAATATTCACTAGATAAAAGAATTCCAAAGAATAAGACTGTTATAAAGGCAGTATTAATCATGTAAATCAAATATTTACAATATTGACGTTCAAATATTTTTTTCTTTCTTTTTAGAACCAGGCAATTTGCATATTTAACTGTGATGAGCAATAACAATATTCGTTGTGACTGGAACACAAGTGAGTAAAACGAAACCTCAGCATTACAAATCTCAGTTATTAATCTGATTCAAGGGGTCACAGGAAAGTTCATGTTAAAAATTAATAAACTCTTCTGTTGGATATTGAAACGGTTGAAACTATGACTGAAAAAGGAGCATAAAAAATTATATTTTCATTTACAGATCAAATAATTGAATTTGATTGATATATTTATTCTGCATCAAAATTCAATTTTTTTTAACCATTCAATTTCTTCATGTTAGGTACAGATAAATATTTTGGTTATCATGTTAAAAGAAAAATCTTGTTATATATTCATTTAAAAAATAATGTTTTTTTTACATTCATTATCATTTTACTAATTAAGAAGAAGATTCTTTGACTTATTTCATCTCACCGCTCAGTATGGAATTTTACTGCTTCATTTCAGAAATGAAAAATGCACCTATTTTTTTTTTTAAATCACAAATGATGCATGCCTCTCTTAAGAGCTTAGCTTCAGAAAAAAAAATGTGTAATTTGAGGAGTTATCTTTTTTTTTAACTTGTACATTCATTACTAGTAAAGTCCATAAAGAACCTAGACTTCAAGCAAATGACATGCATACTAATAAAGGAATTTCTTTTAGCAATTTGCCTTCCAAGCGAATAGAGATAAAACAGCGGCAAGCGCAAAGCTAAAATTTTAATAACTTGGAATTTTTTAAAAGTAAAAGTGATTCGTGTCTTAAAGAGCTAGGAGTTTTAAGATTAAACTCATGTTTTGTATTTGGAAATAAATTCTGTATTTTTTACCTAAAAAAAAGAATTAATTTGTAAAACCAAATATAGAAACTCGTTAAAAAGTTTCTGTAGTCGTACTTGTGATATTAATTATAAAAGAAGAACAATAATTTTCATGCTCATTTATCTGTATATTATTAAATATAATAAAGATTATATTCCTCCAATCGTATTTTAAATACACCAAGTACATGAAAGAATTACAGTTGAAGCTTTGGCCGACATATTCATGATAAAATATTTGTTCCTACATGAAGTGTTTTTTTCCATCACAAGTACTCCTACAGATTCTTAATCATAAATTTAATAGGAAATTTAATATTAATCATAAATTTAATTTTCTAGGAAGTGGATGCCCGGAACCAAACCCTTATATGAAAATAATATTAATTTAAAATATTAAATGTTAGCGATGATTAATAACTCTTAAAATAATATCAGATGAAAGTTGCCATTACTAAAATTTATAAAAGAATACTTTTCAAGGGAAAAATGTTTTAAGCACAATGTAAGCTAAAACTTGCTCCCCTGCAAAATGAAAAAAAGGGGGTTGAGTTAAATGAGTATTTTATTTATAATTATGAATAACTTTTGTGTTTGAAGAATGGTTCTTAGAATGATCGAATGAAAATACCCATAAAATATATAAACATATCTCAGATGAATTCTCGTCCGTCATCTGAAATTTCCTGTTAACAACACTTGCCAACAATTGAGATAGGGTAATTTTTGTACCATGTCAAATTAAGATTAATGGAGAAGAGAGGGAGAAATGCTCAACGAAAGATTGCAAGCATTTTTCTGTTTCATTTAGGCGGAAACAAGTACCAGAAAAATAATCAAAGATTATTTTCTGGATAAAATGAACAAATGAACAAAATTTTTCAGCTCAAGTACTAGAATTATATATATTTTTACACAATTTACGTTTTTAAACCAATAATTTGAAAAACAATTTAAATTAACTGCTTCTGAAAACTAAAACTTGTAAACATAAGCATCGCAACAATAGTTCCGTTTTAAATTACCTTTTGTTTCACTATTCCTTTTATTTCCTATTTGATGCATCATAGAAAAGAAGATATCAATCACTCTCATCGAGAATACAAGGGTAATCCTGTTATCTTTAATGCATGACATCAGAAGATAATCTCTTAATGTCATTCAATCCTTTTGAAATTCTCTGTTTCAGGCTTAAGCATGTATGCATGCGAATTAAAAGGAAAGTTTATTAGATAAGACAATTTTCTCAACTCCTTAATCTTCATTTATTTAGCTAACAAAGTATCTAAATTTTCGAGAATAAATTCATGAAATAAGTATAAATGAAATGAAATAATTTTAAGTGTATAATGTTATGAACATAATTATTAAAAACACCTCTTTTCTAATACGATAGTGATCTGCTATTCGACAGATATATCACAAAATGCATAGATGTACCAATGTCACAAATTTGAATATTTTCGTTTTAACAAATATCCATTTTTTTATTTCCAAGTTATTAAAACTTATCACATTCTTTTGGATGTTGTATTATTTAAATCTGACTTTTGCTTTCAAGAACAAATGGAATTAAAGAGTTCTCGACATGCTAAACAGTTTCCTTATCTATCATTGCTCAAAAAGTTTATTTGGAAAGATACGATGTTAAATAAATTAGAAATGAAACGTTTTGAATGATTTTAATATACATTTCTGTGGCTAACATGATAATTTATTTAAAATTTAGATAATCCTTTGATACAATTTTGTTCTTCATACATTTATTTATTTGTTTGTTCTTTAGCATGATAAGTTAATGTAAAGAAACAGGACACATTGATTAAATTTTGAATAAATGAAAAACGTATTGAAATTTGACAAAAGTTTAATGCCCAATCCGGTGATGAAATCTTATGGAAAATAATATTCGATCAGCCTCTATATAATTCAATTTTAATATCTTTGGACTACCATTAATTTGAATCCTTCAGAGAAAATTAAGGAGAAAAATGAAATTTTAGAAGAAAACGGATTTTCATTGATAAAAATTAGAGTTGGAGAACAATTGATCTCACATAATCCAACTCCTTTCTTTCAAATTAAAATAATAATTAAAAAAACTTCTAATACAATAGAAAAAGAATGGAGCTGTTAAAGGTAGAAAAAATATTGGTGTCATTTTGATAAATAATATTTCGGAAAAGGTCCGTTTAAAAATTTTCTTTGCCTTCGATATAGTTTTGTATATTATTTATAGCGTTTAAATATGTTAATATTAAATATTATTTCTAAGATAAATTAATTAAGCAGACAACTATTAATCTTTTCTGGCAACTATTCAGATATGCATCCAAACTACTTATGCCACTCAGTAAGAATATGAAAAAATGCAGTTTCAGAATATTGCTGTAGGGGCCTTCCAAAAGAAATTTTTAAACAAAATAATTCTTTCTTTACAGTAAATGGTACATTGAGAGAGCACAGGAATGTCTTATGGTTATAACAGTATTCTGTGCAAGAACATTTTAGGAATCATTAATACGTAAGAAAATATTTTAATTGTAACGGTGTCTAATTCCATAAGTATAGCATATTCAGCCTAAATCAATAAAGAACTCGCGATAAAGGAGAAGTGAAGTGCTTCCTGTTGGCAATGCGACATTCATAACCTTGATAGCATTTGCGGTTAAGTCTGAATTTTACAAATAAAATATGTGCTGAACGAGAAATAGCTGGATAAGAAAATGAAATTCCGAATATATTTCAAGAATTTCAATAAGAATACATACATATTCATCATAAATGTTAAGGATTGTTCGTCATGGTAAAACTTTTTGTTCATTTTCTTGAAATTCTTGCATTAAATGTAATGATATATCGATAATATACTAATAATTATTTTTTATTTGTGGTGCCTATTACTTAATTGGAAAGCTTTATCAAAATTACCCTTAAAAATGCTAGTTGATTGTTATTATCTATTCAAACAGTATTGCAACAGTATTTCTTTTTTTATTGATTAGTTTCATACTAATCTTTTATTTTAAGCTTGAATTCGAAGATTTTTCGTCTCAGTCTTTATTACACGCATTTTTTAATGAATTATTTTAATATTTCATATTGCATTAAATTACATTATACTGAAAACAAAATCAACTCTTGGAAAATGAAATCAGCAAAATTTCAATTAAACATCTTCAGAATAAATTAATGCAAAGATATAAAAGGAAAGGCTTTAACTAAATAGCTAAAACTAATTAATTTACGGTGGAAGTTCGTGGGTGTGTTCTTTGTCTGAAATTTCCCGAGCGAAAATCTTTTCCCTAAATGCTCGTTAGGAGGCGTCCTCATTTCACAACTCCAGTGGGGATGGAGAGCAAGTTCTCTAGAGAAGAGAGACGGCATATAAGTTTTTGTTTGTTTCAACATTCATTATTCAATATATGTTCTCGTAAAAAGTAAATAGTCATTTCAAGATTGAAAGAGATTTTTAAATTTTTTTCTATAATAGTGGAGATTAGAGAAAGCAAGAACAAGTTTAATAAAAATGTTTCAAACAAATTATTTTCCTCTAATACAAAATGAATTGCCAGAATAACATCTTGAAACATTTTAACATATTTTTTTTTAAATATAAATTTGATGACAATTATTTGAGGTTAAAAAGTAATTAAAGAAACCCAAAAAATATCCCATCCCTCTATCATGTGTGGGAGGGATGGAACATGCTTTTGAAAACGAAAATTCATACTTAGTTTCAACTAACAAAAATCCAATATTTCGTGAAATTTAAATAAAAAAGAAAATATGCTTGGGTCAGACTAATGTTTTCAATCTCTCTGGGGTAGGTGCAGCTTAGCAATTATGTCTTGATCATTAGTGATGATATAATTGGTTACTTGAGGGAAAAAGAAATTTGCTTTCATATTTTTCCTTATAAATAATGTCTTAAAGCGATTTAAATCTTTCTCATCATTATTCAGAACTCTTCTAACATAGCGATTGATGGATTGTCTTTGTGTTTAAACCTTAATTAGAAGAAAATAATTTAAGTTTATGTGTGATTCAACTTTACTCCAATCTACTATTTGTGTATTTTCATGCTCGTTTATACTGACATCAACGCTCTTATCAGAGGTATCATAAAGAGAAATAAATTATTCCTCGTTAGTGGATTCACCAACTTAAAAATGTCCCTTTTTTCGGTAATTTTGATTTCTGTATTCCGACATTTTCTAATTTTCAATATCCTCTTTTTCAGAAGTATTCAAAAGAATCCTTGTTCTCCTTTCTTTTATTCCTGTCTTGCTCAAATATAATTTAAGCAATTTACATGCTTACATAACGTTTCAATAAATAAAAATAAGGCGATTGATATTATGAAAATGAATAGGAATACTAAATATTGATGGCTAACTTTGATAAATAATAATTGGATTTAAATTTAAAACACCTAAAAAATTTTATGTAATCAACGTAATTTTTTATTGGTTTAACGTTTTTTTATACTAAACATTTAAAACAATTTTGTTAATTTAATTGTTTTCAAATATATGTAAATTGAAACTGTACATAAAAAAAATCACAGAAGCATGTAACTAAAACTTTATAACAACGAACACAATTCTAGAATTACTCCATTTGATGGGAAAGATAAATTAAAATAAGGCTTTTTAAAACATTACTTTGCTACTCATCTCCTTCGGACTGAGCAATTCAAATCAGGTCCAACAGATTAAGGAAAGTGGGACGCAGTAGCTCCTGAGGGCAAGGCCCCTGAACACCTGAGGGCAGAAGTTTGGCTTCTACTCATACGAAGATGACACTCACATGCACAACCCTTTTTTACAGGCAGGCTCTTTCACACACCTTACATATATAACACAGGGTAAAGAACAACCATACCCGGAGCTGCACTCGAACCCGAGAGGGAAGACGCGCTTACCCTAGGTCAGGACGCCGGCAAACATTATTGTATATGTCCCATCCCTCTGTAATCTCCCACATAAATTTCAATGAAAATTAAATCTTAAAATTTTATTTAATCGATTAAAGTTTTTTATACCATTTAATTACCTTCATGAATAACATTTATTTTGTTTTAGCCTTATTTAATAGCTGTACTATTTTGAAGATACATTGGAACCATTTGAAACGAATTGAGGATTTTGAAATGCAATTAGATGATGAAAATAGTATATCAGCTAGCATCCTTCTTAAAGGTGGTTATTTTACAGGCACTGGAAACGTTCATGTCGTATCTTGAGACGATTCCGTTCTAAGCCTTTGACATTTTTACGACTATGGTTAGGATAACGAACTTCAAAATAATACTAGCCCATGGCCTCATATCATCAAAATCCTCTAGAAAATTTCCCCTCGAATTAGCAAAAAAAGTTTTAAAGTTCTTTATATTTAAAATTTCTTACACGCAGAGTTTACTATAGAATCATGTTTTGAATCCATGATCAAGTTTCAACTCTTCGTGAATCTTTGCCACAAAACAACTAAAAACTTTTATAAATGTTACTAAATGTTGAACTAAAAACTCGAAGATTCTGTTAAATTTAATACCAAAATATCCTTAAAGTTTTTTTTTCTTTAGGACATCCAAGTGATTCAAATTAACAAGGTGGTAGTGGTACAAATGATATACATTCTTAAGGCAATTAATATATTCGTAATATTTTGCTTTTCATGTACGTAGATGCTGCACCATTTATTCAGTTTTGTAAATGAAGTTGATAAAAAAATCATCTTAAAACTATCTGAATAACTAGAACTTGGAATTGTCGTTTAGTTATATACAGAATACACACTCTTATCATATCCTTGTTTTTACACCATTAGGTATTGGCAAATATTTCCATTTAAAAATGCTTTAAATTAAACAAAGGTTACTTTATATTTAAATTAATAAATATATTCAACTTAATTGATAAATGAATTTTTCGGAACTTGATTCCACCCGATTTCAGCGAAGAATTACATTGCAAGCTGCATTGATACCTCCTGTTTAACTCCCACTTGTTGATATGACTCAGAAGTTCAAAGACGAGTTACCGGCTTAAGTGTCGTTCTCGTCATCTGAACACAGTTCAAAATTACAAGGTTCGTACCAATGTACCCTTTGTAATGTTTCAAAAAGAAAACGAAAAGAAAAATTAACTAATACTTATTCTTGCGCGTGATCTTTCAATTGATAAAATTGATTGTTTTATAAACCTTATTAGCTTTAGTAATTCTTAACAGGTGTTTGAATAACATGATCTGAAGAATTGTATATAAATCTCATGAGTGAAGGCTTATCGTTTCTTAGAAATCCAAAAGTCAAATATCACTTCCTTTTTTTATAAGATCCACAGCGTTTAGGCACAATTTTCAATAAAATGTTGTAATTTTTTAAATTGTAGATCACCATTTGGAATTATAAAGGCATATGATTGAACTACATATACCATAAATATCATATGAATTAAGTACTTTTTCCAATGATTTTGGTATTTGAAATTTGTAGAAAATAAACATTGTTTATTTGGAAACGTTCGATATGCATAGAAATAATTACTTACAAGCTTCACTTTTCATGAAACTTTTCAAGGTCCGAGTTTCCATTATCTTTAAATTTGTTTCCAGCAATTGAGAAATTCATCGAATATTCATTTTATTCTCAAATTCTTCCGACGTTATTGAAAAACGCTAGCATTGCTCTTATTGATTATAACAAAGAGTTCACAGGGCTTAAGTTAGATAACATTCTTCTTTTGCCAACTAACTTGTCTAAGCAATTGTTTTAAGAGATTAATAACAAATCGATTAAATTGGCATGCGATTGTCTCTAGTGACTAATAGAGCTTCATAACTGAAAGACGAATGAAAATACTTTTAATCCTGTAAAAGATGGTAAATTTGGAAGCGGGAAAAAATGTTATGTCAAACTTTACAGATCCCTCATTATTAAAAAAGTTTTTGACAGCTCATAGAGGTAAGGGATAGCTTATTTATTTGTGATTTATCGCAGCTTAAGTTTAGTTATTCAAAAAAATATTCTCAGTTACCCGTGGGTTTCAGCTTATCATGTTCAGGAGGTTGTGGTGACTTGGTGGAAGGGCTGGTTTCCAGAACAAACGCATACGGGTTCGAAATCCGATTCTATCTACGAACTGATGTGAATATGGATCCGAAGCCTGTTAAATCTATTATCTTGAGTCTAATGCTTGCAGATTGGTTGGTATAAAAGTTTGAAGAGTGGAAGACCAGTTCAGGTGTCTTCATCAAATCCCTATTCAAAAATAATGATCCATCCTTAGTTAAAATTTTATGTTTTTGAAAGAGGGCTTTAATATAAGCTATATTAGCTAAGAACTAGTTTATTTGAAGTGAAATTCAGGAAAAAATATTCATCCATTTAATAGAGGCTTTGTGAACACTGAATTAAAAAAGAAAACGCAAGTATTGGGTCGTTCGGAAAGTCATTTCGTATTTTTGTGTCAAAATGAAAAGAAATTTTCGTTTAATGAATAAATTATTTATTAAATTATAAAATTGCCATTCTGGTCTAATACCTTTTGCCATTCTGGTCTAATACCTTTTGGTAGTAACATGATTACACGCTCATAAAAGTTTTGGTCTTTGCTGTAAAAAAAACTGATCGAGGTTTTTTTTGGCCTCCTCATTTGAAGGAAAAATTTTGCAAATCAGTTCTGGTACTGATGTACTGTTAACACATCTTCTCCACACATATTGGCTAATTTATTTCTGGCTTGAACAGCATTTTTACCTTTTATAGCAAAAAAGAAAAAAATGACGAAAATGCTGTTTATTGCTCTCTATATTTAAAAGGGCACTATCCAAAAACTACTGCGAAGAATCAGCTGCACTTTTTCACACTCAAGCCTTGCTATATCAGCTCTTAAAACATAAAATGATTTTGCGGTTTAAGTATGAAATTGGGTGCGAAAAATGCAATTAAATCCTTTGTCAGGAAAAAACGAAATTACTTTCCGAACAACCTAATAAATAGTCGATCTTCTTAAATTCATATAAAATTATGTGAACTGAACCTTTATGTGAACTGAATATATATATATATATATATATATATATATATATATATATATATATATATATATATATACAGTTTAACTATAAAATGGATTTAAAAATTTCCTTTTTCTTAACACAATATCAACATATTTTTTCATATATATTGATTCTGTGAATTCTGTAAAATATTTTTTAGAGTTGGGACACTTCATATAGCAGCCAAAACCACTAAAGGAAATTTTGTAACATAATCATTCCCTGCTCTAATTTCATTTCGCAGAAAACATAAAGAAGCTTTCCAATTGACAATGCTTATTTTAAGGCAAAATTAGCATAATTAAAAATCTTGGTTGGAAAACGGCATTTATTCTTTATTTTAACTATCTACAAGTAGATACCGAAAAATAAAAAAATAAAGAAATATAATAAATTATATTCTTAGTGAACAAAGAGATTTTTTTCTGTGAGATTTAATAATAATTAAATAATTTTATTACAGATATATTCCTCTTTTTTTTCTTGCCTTACCTTATGGTTAAATATAATTTTACAAGTGGATTAGCTAACTAGCCAGTTTTTTAAATATGAATTTAGTTCGAGTTATTGTCAACTGTTTCCTAATTAAGATTCATTGAAGGTGTTTTAAATACTTTCTCGCAGGTGTCTTAATGAGATATTTATTCCTCATGTATAATAATGCAGCCAACAAAATTTCGTAATTATCGTAAAAATTATTTGAATTGCTCATATTCGTTATACTGATTAATTTATTGGCTATACGTCTCAAAACAGTTGACTTATACCGCTACTTTTTACTGATTATTCACTTACGTTTGTTTGCTGATTAATTTTAATTTTATCTTTAAGTATTTTATCCTTCATTACCTTAGTAACTAAATAATGAACTAAAATAGTATATTTAGCGAATTTATCATAATATTTTTTTATTTAATACGTGTTACATTCATCAGAAAATAATATAAATGTCTTTATGTAATATTAATGATTCATTGTATTTTTAGATATTAGCTTAGATATGTGCTTTTGTAAGGTTTCTGTCTCATTTGATCTCAAGGAGTTTTAAAGATATATTAATTAATAGTATATAATAATGTAACCAATACAATCCAATATTGAATAACAAATTTCATTTTTTTAAATAATAATACTTATAAGAAATAAAGACCAATTTTTAGTGAAAAAAACTAATGCTATTTATAGGCTATGTTAAAAGATTAAGAATGGGATATATATATGTTGCATATAGGGATTTTTATAAATCCCTATTGCAATATATAAATAATGTATAGTTTAAAATATTAGCAGCAAAATTTAATCTTTGATACAAAGTGGTTTCATAATTATTTTCATTTATATTATTTAATTTATAGTAGTTTATCGTTATAGTTTCTTCATATGACTTACCCATTTTTAGATAAAGCAATTTTAACAAAAATAAATTTATATTTTAACGTTATATTGGCTTTTAATAAGGACACAAACGTTTTCAAAATTATAATATTTAGAAATGAATAAAAGGGTTATTAATCTCAGAAAGTAATTTTTGATTATGTAAAATTCAAAATAAAGTTGAGCATCAAAATTTACAAAAAATGTAGTTACTTCCAAGGCAGATAAAAGTTCACAACTTCAAAATAAATATTTTCCATATTTCGTAGAATGTGCATCCGCCTAAGAGGATCAGAAAAATCTTTCCAAGTCTTGTAAACATATTTTTTCAAAAAATTGTTTTCTAAATTGGAGAATCGAATACAATTCTCCCAGAAAACGAAGAGTATGGTCTTATCTCATTTCCAACTTTTTCCGATTTTATTAAAACCAAGTTTGGCTTTCATTTTCAGTTGCCGCCTCTACCTTAATATTTCATATCGAATATGTTTTGTAGGGAAGAAAATTTAAGAGAATACTAACCCCCTCTTCCGACTTCCCTTTGATATTCAGTTATGTCGTTGTAATATGTAAAAGAATTGTTAAAAAAACCTTTCTTTATAATTTTACACCTGGAGTGTAAATAAAAAACAATCAAAGATTAAAAAGGTACATTTCTCCCCTTCAGATTCAAAACTATCATTTCCTTGAGAACCAGGGAGCACTTTATTTTCCCAACTTGCCTCAGGACTAACAAAACTTTCTAGAGCTTTAATGAGGAATAAAATAGAACTTTCAACTCTGTTTTGTTCTACGAACACGAGCTTGTTACCCAGAAACTTTTAGTTATTCCTGAAAAGTATTGCGCATATGAAATAATCTAGGTTACTTTGAACGCATTTTTTTGCACACTGTATAAATTTTGCAGAAAAATATATGTGTATTTGGTATTTGCAAAGCAAAAATAAAAATATTGTAAAACAAAACAGATCTTTGACTGTGAATTCAAGATTAGAATAATTTTTCATGTTTCGAAATAATTAATTCCTTTTCCTAGTAGCACACAAATATTGCACAATATTGCATGACATTGATAAATATTCGCAATATTGTTCAGTATTGTGGAATATTGTTTTATATCACATAATATCGCACAATATTGTATAATATAGAGCAAAAGATTGTGCTATCTGGTTTAAGGTAGGAACACATATAAGCGCTGAATTTTGAAAATATCCTGGAAAAAGAAACAGGAAATTAAGCATATATATCTGTAAATAAAGGAGAGTTATGTTTGTAAAATTTGAGCACTTTTAAAATCTTATTTTGAGCTACGTAAGTAGCTTAATTTAAGCTTGTATCTTAACTTAACTACAAATGCAAGTCGCTTTCTATTAGTTGTATAAATAACTTTACTAGAGTTACATAAAATTATATTAAAACGTAATTATTAGTGAACTAAACGCAATGCATTTAATTCTAGCTCTTTCAAATTATTTCAATATTTTATTGTTTTTCTTAAGTTTTAGCTGCTAATGTATAGATTTTTTTATGGTAGTCTTGAATAGTTTTGTCTATGCATATTTTTTTTATCCTGATTTTTGATACATATTGTCAGTGAGAAAATGAAGCTATATAAATATAAAACTTTGTAATGATATATGATAAGTAAAATCTTCGATATCTTTAAATAAAAGTAACGTAATTCACTTTGAAAGTAACATCGATTTTTATCAGTTAACAGGATGAGGCCATGAAGCCACACAAAAATATTCAACTATTATCAGAAACATTTTTAGTTCCAACATAGCAAAAAATGTGACACATTATTTCTAACGAAAATCCGTGATTACATTTTATTTTTCATTCCAATGGCTGGTAAAGGCTAGAAAAGTGTTAAATCAGAATTAATGAAAAGTTGCTAGAGATGAAATAAAAATAACTCGTTGTATAATTGTGTGATACAAAAACTCCTGCTTATGATAATAGTCCTATAAGTTCTAAACTTTCTCTGCACTTTTTGTTCTATTTCTCGTTTAGATAAGAGATAAAAGGGTTCTGCTTTATAACATAACAGCCGAGTATCAACTTCCATAATACAGTGATAGATAAATCGAGCCCTGCCTCTTTGTTTAACTCTTATTCTAAAAAAATTTCAACTGTACTTTCTGTATTTTAGGATTGGAAATGTAAGTTGAAGAATCGAAAAAAAAATTTTATTGGCAAGCAAAATTTTCTAATACGCAGCCAATTTAAAAAAAACGATGCACTTATAAAATTTTTAATTAATATGTATTAGATCTCAGCAGTTCACAGCTTTAGACCTAATATATTCCATATTTTTTTGTAAAACAAATATATTTTTCTAATATCATATATATTTGTGTAAATCAAATATATTTTTGTAATATATTTGTTTTTGTTTTTCCATCTTCAACAGAAACAAATAGGAGCAAGTAATAAATATTCAAAGTTTCAAGCAATTGGATGAGCGGTACGGCAACTCATATGAGACACACAGCAAACATTCTATTCAGCAAACATTTTTATTTATAAAGATTACATACTTTTTCTATGCCTATAACCATCCCGTAAGTGCAAGATGTAAGTATTCACAGTTTCATTGCAATTGGATGAGTGGTACGGCAGCGCATAAGAGACATACAGACATATTTATTTATATAGATTAAATTTCTGTTACAGATTTCATTAACTTCTGATGAATTATTTGTGATTAAATAAGAAAGGGACATCGGAAAGAAGATTTCAGGGAAAACACACTGTATTTAAATTATATAATTCAAAAAATACAATTTCTTAATTTTTTATCAGAAATGCCTTAAGTTGGAGGGCAAAATGCTTGCAGTTATGATTCCTGTTTATGCGGATTGTGCCCAGATTGCTATATGCTGTTTAAGTTCAGATTTGACTACTCTTGGAATTATTTGACTATTTTGGGAAATTTTATAGCTTTATTGTAGTACTTCGGAATTTTGATGAAAATCATCTCAAAATAACTACTATTTTTACTCGGTAGATTATTTTAAAAGATCCATTTAATAGGTAAAATTTTAATTAAAGGTTTTATTTTCTTTAAAATCATAATCCCTAAATTACTGACAAAGTTCTACCGCATGAAAATCTATTTGCTATGCTTTATTCAAATAAGTACGTGCCTTAAAAATTCTTTATGAAATAAAAAGTGAAATGATTGTTCAACTTTTAGTTTTCGAACTAAAAATTGACATGATCCATCATATCTTTTATTTAAAAATAAAGTATACAGTTATCTTATAACTGTTGAAATATTTCGAATGAGCTTTAATAACTTCAAATATAACATTAAGATTTCTTTAGAGAAAAGTTTTCTATAAATAAATACACAAATAAAAATTCAATGATAAATGAATAATTAGTGGAGCCCACCATGCCATTTCTTGTCAGCCAAGATATCCATCAGGTAATATATTATAGTATAAATTATATATTAAAATTATATCATCTACTTCCATAATGTTTTTTCAGTTTGTAATTAGTTTTTAAAGAGTTTTAATCTTGGTTTTGGCTTTTTTCTTGAAGCCGAATTTCCCATAGGAAATCTTTACTTTATCTAGTGTAAAGCATACAATTAAAGTAATGTTATAGTCAAAAAATTCATTTCTAAGGTTTTTCATAAATCTCCATATTTTAGAACTCCCTAATTTTTTTAAGAGAAATAGTTTTAGAAACATGTCTGTCTATTTATCAGTCTATGAAAATATTAATAATTCGAAAATAGAGTAAGCTTGACAGATGAAAATTTGTATGTTGTTCTAAGATCAAAATATCATCTTTTGATCTAATTTTGGGAAAAAACTCGCGAAAGTTAATTCTGCTTAGTTGTTCATTTGTTTGCTAGCATAATAGCTGTTAATACTACAAGCTAGATAAATGAAGCTAAGCATTTTACTTTATTACTATGATTATATCAAAGACTTGACTAAATCTATCAACGGAATGACTGCCTGTCGATTTGTCTACTCAGGCAGATGGGATGTTATTGTTCACGAATTCAATCGACTTTTGCATGTAAAATTTAGAGTATAATGTATACACCAATACTGTAAAGCTGAGTCTAATTTTAATCCAGAATATGGGAAGTCTGTGTGTTTGTTTACCTGCCCAAGTGAATGTAAAAAATGGCAACTGAAAAACGCATTAAATAAAGATAAATAAAATTTAGTCAAGGAGACAGAGCAAGATGGCGATACTTACGTCTGATCATATTTAATAAATTATAAATTTTAAAAGATAAATTGATTTTCTTTGTATATGTTATTAGAACGGCTTTTTATTGAATTGTATCTAAGTACGCATTTTTTCATTTAGTTTTAATATTATTATGTTATTTTAGAAATGTAATGGAAAAATGTCATCTTTCTCCGGTACCAAGGCAACATGACTTTGATTACGGAGCAAGATGATAATCCTTTAAAAAGTTGAATACATTTATATACTTTTATACGTTTTCTTGAATAGTTTGCAATAAAAAGATTATTGTGTTAAAAATAAAAGCTTACAGTAAATAAATGTTCTAATATTGTCAAAAATTAGAATTTCCCCCCATCTAAGATTGAGCATCTTTCATGATACCATGCGTATCTCTTGAAACATTCTTTTCTAGTTTTCTGACGGGAAGTCAAGACAGGTCATCAACTTACCGGCTCATCTTACCTCAGTTAGAAACATAAAAATACTTTAATTTCTTTGGTGAACTAAAAAAACAGACTTATAAATGTGATTATGAAAAGCATATTGCCTAAAGTAATAATGTATAACAAAGAATACTCAGATATCTTCTCTTTTAATCAACGAAGTCTCACATTTAGGATCTTGGAGTACGTTAGACAAAATATAAGAATATCATGTAAAAAAAAAACAAGGAAATGCTAGAGATATCTCCAATGCTCGAATTTATAGTATTTATTAGCCTGAAGAACTACCAATATCTCTAAGGGGTGATGTTTAAGTAGTATGATCGTAAACTGTCATCTTGATATATTCCCCGCTTATCACAAACGAGAATATCGTTTGGGATAAAAGAGGGAAAAAGTCCAGAAAGTCCAGGGAAAAGAGCTCCCGTTGATTTGCTAATTTATTTAGAATTTTAACCTTGTTTTTTTATACAATGATCCATCTTTTATTCATTACTTATGAATGTATTGTTCTCCCTAAATTCTTATATTTTGGAAATTTATTAATTTTATATTGAATGAATATCCTTTAGGCTAATTTATATTTAATTTATTTTTACCCCGGGTACAAGAGCTTTCTTTTTGAAATACTATCACATGTGCTCAAAGTTCTAACGATGATCAAACTATCCAACCATTCTTTTCGAGAATAAAGATTTCTGGTTTCATTTCAGCTTTCAACTATTATGTGGTTTATTATAACAGAACGTCTGGGAGAACAGCATTATGTAACAAGCGCCTCGTGATTTTCATCATTTTGATGTTCTTGGATAATAACGAATACAATACTCTTTTTATCTACTCAAAAATGTAAGATATCCGTCGTAGATAAAATCAAATAAAGTGATAAAGTGATAGAAGAATATTTTGAAAGAGGGGAAATTATCTTCATTGCTTACAGATAATTTGAAATACAGAAATGAAAGTCTTTATCCCTCCTACATTGTCATGTTGAAGCCTTATCTTTGTTTGGCTATTTGGTAATCGAAACTGAAGTAGATACTCTAATTGCACTTAGATTTTAAAAGATGCGATAATGTATGGAGTACCCAAAAGTTAGATTTTTGTTTTACAGAATTTACAGTTCTCCTTTCACTTAAAACAGTAAAAGGGTCAAGATATTTGTCTCATTATAATTTTCTAAACTGGGTAAAGGATTAACAATAAAACTGTCGCTTCATGATCAAATATTTGATAAGAACTTTAGGGTAGAATTATTTTTTTAGTTTTTAATACATAAATTGTAAAAAGAAATATCTAAAAGAATTCACACTTTCCTATGATATTTAAAGTATTGTGCTATGAATATGAGCTGGCAACATTGCTCTTATACGTGCTTGATTGCATTCAAATATTTATCAGTTATGCAAAATTGAAAATATAAGTGTGTGATTACCAAGCAATTTCTAATCTCAACAATTGTTTTGATCAGGCAATTTTTTTCGTGACCTCAAAGAGTGAAAAAAAGTTGAAAAATGAAACTCAAGGTGGCCATAAAATAACTTTCCCTATTGTGAAGCAATTGCACATGCGACTAATGAGTAGGATGAACCAAATTTTCTACTCAAACTGTAAAATGTAAAATTAAAGAGCGCTGAATTCCGCAAATGAAAAATAATTCCTATTGCAATATTTCAGACAAAGATGAGATAGGCATATAGAAAAGTTTTTGAATAAACGATTTTTTCTATAAACTTTGAATTTTATATCAACGTTCATTCATTTCTGCATGCGCATTGTCTATCATAAACATAAAAGAAGCATAACATAAAGGAAATCGGGCATAATCCATTTTATCTGCATTTGTTATAAAAATTGATTTCAGTGTTTTCGTTCCAACTGCTCATATCTCATCTTCAAAATCTCTCATATTTGTGAAATTTGTTACAATTTTTCTTCAGAGGACTATTTTTTCCTGCCTTTAGTAGAGGTTGTAACTTGGTTTCTTTTAGCTCATTGGTTTTACTTGCAGATACTTTCAAATATGGAAACTTATTTCACAATCATTTTAAAATTAAAAATAACGAGCAAAATAGTTAAGTGAGAAAAGGTGGAGCAATAACTTATATTATTTCATTTTCTTGACTAATTTTACCTGTAAATATTGAAGAATATAATGCAAATATATGGAGAAAAAACTTTAATAATCCCATTGCTGTTATAAACAATTTCATATACATTTGTGCGTCATGATTCAAGAAGCTATTATCTAAATTATGGAAATAGGCCCAGTTGAAATGGTTGTTATCACATTTAAAAAATTTCATTGATTTCATTATATTTTTTGTCTGAAGTATTTAAAAGTCTATTGGAGTTATAAGAAAATTTGTAAGGGATGTAGATGTTATTTACAATTAAATATCAAATTTTAAATGTTGTTATGTAGGTCCCACGTGCCATCATGATTATTTAAAAACGATTATTCTTTCGTTTTTATTTAACAGTCTTATCCAGAAAGATAACAATCCGATTTGATGAAAACGATTCATGTGATATTTTGCTCAATAATGTGCTCCTTTTTTCATTTATTATTATTAATCTTAAGCAAGAATGATAAATTGATAATAAATAATTGACCTTTAGTTTCACATAACTGTAGAGCAAATGCTATCAATATCATTCTGTCAACTACATTTTCAGAAAAATATCTAAATTATTCTTTAAAAAAACTCAAATGGTTTGTTTTTAATAGTTAACTACATTGACTTCACATCAAATACCATTACAAATAAATAAAAAAATATCAATTCAATTAGTTCCCTGCAACTGCAACTACTTAGGATTCTCTTATTCTTCAAACTTCAATTCGGTTTTTTTTTAATTCAATACTCTTCGATTCACCTTTTTTGTAATATTCAAATATTTTTAATTCCATTTTAATCTACAAAAAGTAATGTGAGTTACAAAGAAAAATTCTCAACCTCTGGTTTAATTTCCTGTCACATCCTTTAGCAAGACTTGCGAGTATTTGTAGAGATGTAAACCAATTTCATCAAAGATTTAAAAAATTAAAAAAATTAAGTAATTTGAACTGAAAATGATTAGATAAAACTTTAATAAAATTATACATATGAAATTATAAGATGAACTGAATTATAGTGAAATAAATAAATAAAAAAACTTCATTCTAATCTGCTTACAAGGAATTAATAACATTATACAGAAACAAGAAACAAATTCATTTGCCAAGTTAGCTTTAGCCGTTCTAAGCCTTTTTGAGGCTGCTGATTTCCAGACTGATGTTGACTTAGTCGTATTGCTTTGTTTTTGAAAACAATGTATATTTTCAACATTTTAAAGATGTCTTAATCCACCACTTCCCTTAAAAAATGACTTAAAGATCAAGTTGCTTGAGGACTAAATAAAGATGGTGATTTCTCCCCATATACATGAAAAACGTTTCTTTGACTTTAGAGACATTTCTTTTCATCTTAATCATGGTAGCATAAAATTACAAAATTATTATCAGAATATTAGTACATGAAAAAGTAAGTAAAAATCATTAACAAATTTTCAACCTTACAACCATGAAAGAAGCAGCCAAGTGAAGGATTTAAAATGAAGCGAATTGTATTTTTAAAAGAAGATGAGGGGAGCTGCATTGTTTTGATATTTTTCTTCGGTGACATTTTTTAAGGATGTGTCACTAGTTGTAAGCAATCAACGAAATTCTAAACCGTAATTTTACTAATGAGGCTGCCGTAGTTTTACTAATGATTTTTTAAATTAATCAATCTTATTAATGTGTGTTGAATTGCTTAATTAAAGAATCAAGCCGTCCGGAAACCCTGAATTAAATTTTTTGTGGGATAACTATGGTCCGAATATAGTCGGAACACCAGATTGTTTTATTTCGAATTTGGAAATAGGGAATTTGAGAAAAAAAATATGAAATATTTTTTGTAAGAAAGACGAATGAAAGTTGCTTGGATATTGACCGATTTTTGCGCTTTTCTTAAATTTTGAATTAGAGTTAAATTGAATGCACTCGTCATCCGTAATATTTCTATTATTGACATCTGATCAATACCGTATTAAGGGTTAGAGAAGTAGAGTAAACATCTGGAAGTATTATGAGGGAAAATATTTATATGCATCTTAAAATTCCAAAAATTGTTTTTTTATTGACATAAACTCATTTAAGCGATTTTTTTTTCATTTATCTTAACAAATGTGTAAAAATATTTTTAGATAGTATTTATGACAGTAGTTCTCTTTGCAGAAATTGAGCTTTAAGTCGTTCGTTTTTCTTCTGTTAAGAAATATAAGTATACTTTAAATAAACTTTTAATCAAGAATTTTATTTTGAACTATGAGATTATATTCATTTAGACTATTTATTAATTAGACTACGAGACAGATAATTGGGGATTCCATAACTTTCTAAAATTAGAATTTAACTCTCAAGGTGTACTTTTAATTTATTTCAGAATTACAATTGTTATGTGATACTTATTAAATATACATGGATCCTCGAGGTCATTTTTATGATTTCTGAAGTTATATCAACAATTTTTTTGCAACTTACAAGAAAAATAACTTTTTTAAAAGATAAAATATATGTAACTATTAAATTGCGTTATTCGTTTATGCCATATAACTAGATTAAATAGGGTTTAGATAATTTACAATTTAAAAATGCCAAATTATCTCTACTTTTTTGTTATGAATATATGATCATTTATATTTCAGAATTTTATTTAGGATACGATGTATGCAGTTTATGGATGATTGATTTAGATTTTTCTGTCTCTTATTCTTTATTTTTTATTTAGTTGTACATTTTATAAGAAAGTAATTTTGTTTCGATTCAGGGTATAAAAGATGTGTGGTAATTAATTTGTTATTCAATTACCTAGTATGCATGTTATAATTTGTAATTAAGTAATGTACAATCATTTCAAATTAAATTAAATTCATGCTTGAACAATTATAAATAATCTTATTTAAATACCATTAATTAGAAAATCCTTCTGTGTAACACTTTTATAGCAGATAGATATAATACAAAGCATTCAGTAAGAAATAGCAAAAATTTTCATTTTTTTAATCATCAAAATTTTTTTCAAATAATAGTATATTTTTGTGCTTTTTTCATAGTTTCTAATTTATTGTTTGGTCGTTTGTAACAATTAATGCTTCCAGCTTACAAAAAAATAAATAAATTCAATTATTAAAACAAAACTGGCTGATATTATTAAATTAATGTTTAAAAAATTGATGAGGGAATTGGCTAGTTACCTTGGGCGTCCAGTACGTAATAACATGTAATATTAGTTCAAAAGCGTTTTGTATAGTATTATTTAGGATTGATTGCAATTTTAGAATTAGTACTTCCTGTAATATAATTTCTGTGGGAAATACACAGATTACAATTTTCAGAAAGCTGAAGGGAAGAAGCATTCTATTGATATACGTCCTTGGCACAATTTTATGTAGGTATGTTTTGCTCTTCACTGAAACTGATTTTAAAGAAATAAGATTTTCTTGAAAATCTTATTCCTTATGAATTGAATATTTATTACACATGTTTTATTACTTAATTAATTATTAACGATATTAATGCGCGATATTACAAAAATGACAAGGTAACGAATACATTTTTCTAAAGGTGATACAGAGACTGAAGAAGTTAACTTAATTTTATTTAAATTTAAATGAAATTGATTTTTTAACTTCAAATTGTCAAAGAATGCAGTCTAATCTTACGTCCCAAAATGAGAATATTTGGTAACTAGCTTTTAATATAATTGGCCATCATTTGATCCTTTAAATAGTTCATTTAAATCTAAATCAACTATCAGTCGTAATTTGTAGTCTTAGGGTGATGGCTAGAATACTTTGAGTACACAATCGAAGTTAAGAGGGATATTTTAATTTATGTAGTCATAACAATCCGCCATGAAGCGATTCAACAGGAATCTGCTTAATTCCTATTCAAGTAGATGACAGGATTGTGCTTGAAAATGTAATCTGCTCATTGGTATGCTTAAGTGCTAAGTGATGGAGTACGTCTTATAAAACGTATCTTTTGGATTTCCATAAACTTTTAAACTTATCAACTGAATATACCATTCTAATTATGATGCGCTTTCAATATTTTACAACAGATGAGTGGAACAAAATGCTGTTGTGATGCTTATATATTTGTTTGCATTTTAGACAAAGGGACCTATGAACACATCTGAATAATTCCAGTATTCAAGGATCTTACAACTTTGTACTGTATTCAGACGTTGAAAAAGAAATCCAAATTATTTTCTTAACAGCTTGAGAATTTCTAACCTACAATTAGATTTAGAAGAAAAATTCGTCGACAATTACAGGTGAACTTTCTGAAAAGTCAGTTTGATCCCTAACATGATACTTAGAAGTACTTTACATTACTTCTGAGCACTTACTTTACTTTGCATACTTAAAGTAGATATACATCAAATAATTATTGGCAAAAACACTAAAGTAAACAATGTAATATCTTCTTAAAAAATTTATATTCACAGTATTGAACTTAGGCACCTTGCGACTTCCAGCAATGCACATTATGAGGTTCCTCAATCAATAAATGGTCAATTTAGCTCCACATTTCAACACTTAATCAATTTGTAAATGATTTCAAAATGAGGATGAATACCTATCAGAAAATATATTTTATTTATTATTTATTTCAAATATTATATATATATATATATATAATATTTGAAATAA
>JAPMOQ010058975.1:4587723-4620591 GCA_026543055.1 Argiope trifasciata
CTAATTTACTTAAAAATTAACGATAATGATTTCTTATTTACGATCATAAGCATTTAATTATTATGAAAGTTTATAAAGGAATTATAAATTTTAAAAAAATAAAGTTTTACAAGTATTATTGCTCAGAATCCGCAAATAGGAATATAACATAACCATTTAAGGAATAATAAATATATCACTTTATAGAAAATAATCACTCGCACTTTAACAATGATTTTAATAATTCAAAGTGTACTCACACTGCACTCCAACTATGCAATAATTAATTTTTTTTTGTATTTTTTATAAACTTATTTATTTCACAATGAGGTTAATAGAATTTTTAACAATTTGTCTGAGATTTGTCTTTCTTCCTTGCAATGGCCTTAGGCGACTGCCTGATTTGCCAAAGCAGAAATCAGCCACTGTGTATGAAAATGAAGAGGTTTGAAAAATCTCCATCTAAAAAGCCTTTTAATTTGAAAAAAGGAGATTTTTTTTCCGGTAAGCAAGAAAGCTATATGAGCTTTTAAAATAACTTCCTGCTTATTAAAATTGTCTGAATGCTTTATTTAAGAGAAAATCACACGGGCGTTTTTCCCGGATTGTCCAAAAGATAAAATATGGATGAATTTCACAGGTTTGAATCTAGATTCGAAAATGGATGTGAATCTGATGTGAACCAAATCTAATTACTGTAAAAATACCAATATTAATAAGGTGATGTGAACTTGTACAAAAATTTGGAGATCGAATCTTATGTTCAAAAATTCGTATCTAAAAAATGACGATTCCCAAAATTATTTTCCTAACTTCATGGAGTTTCCTGACATCCTTTACACTGCCTCCTTTATTGCTTAAGCATTACAATTGGTATTTAGCCAAATTATAATAATTTAATAAATATATTCTAGTTACTTTTGAAATATAAAAAAGCAATTTTGCATTTAATTAGCATTCTTCGATTATCAGTTGCTCACATATTAATAGTTTTAAATTAGATGAATCAACAAACTTTGATTACTTATATTTCAAAACGGAAGAAAATATTACCTTAAACTATGTTGTTTAGAACAACAGTAGAGTATTTTCATTAGCTGAGCATGTTTTTAAAGTGATGGAATAAATTGTCAAAATCGGTTGAGGTTGGAGAACTCAGTCAAAAGTTTGTTATGCAATATCTCTGGAAAATGGAGGGCAGTCGGACCATTGACAACTTAGGGGTCACGAACTTTCATATAAAATAAAACTTGGCAAAATTAATGCAATCGTTCAGGCTGCCGAAATTAATTCATTGGTTTTACCAATTAGTTTAAACATGTAAACAGTATAAAAGGATTCTTGTCTAATTGGATTTAATATCGGGAAGAATGTTTGAAGAAAAATAACAGTTCACCCTAAGCAATTTCTAGTCTTTCATAATTTCTTAATTTATTTAGTAAAAATATCTGCTGGAGAATTAACGATTTTTATATGCTTGAAAAAACACAGCTGAGCTCTCTTCGTATCCAATGAAAAAGCTTTAAGTGTCTGAAGTTAATTAAAAAGTTCAATTTTATGCAAAGGAAATTAAAGTGCGTATCCCTATAGTATGTCATTTACATTATCAGGTTAATTGTGTCGATATTTAGTTTTTTAATATTTGAAAATTAATTTACGTTTTTACATCCTTGCAATTATAAAAGCTGCTTGCTACAAATTAAAGATATTTTAACCTAACTGCATCAAGGCAGAAAATATGTCCAAATGTGCATTTGAAGCTTACTTCATTCAATGAAAGATTTTGTTTTAGAAAGAAAGAAATTAATTTTTGAAGAAAAATCCTTCAAGGTATTTTTAATGCTTTTCTATGAGGTTTTTCCCTTTAAATTATAAAATTATTAAATATTAAAAATAAAATTGAATAAAAAACTCTGCTTTCCGTTTCATGTGAAAGATAAAAATGGATTCTTTTTGTTGTTTGATTTATATAAGGAAGTCAAAATGATTTTTCCTTGGGAAAATATTTTAGAGCAGTAGATTATATGCTGATTCAATTTTTATATCTTTATTTATTTATTTATTGTATATTTTATGAAAAATTTATCTTTTCGCTCTATTATGCCAAAAAATTTTAGATAAATATTATTTCAAAAATACACACACACACACACACACGAGTCCCAGCTCGGGTATGGTTGTTTTTCTTCTGTGTTATGTTTATGAGGTGTGTGAATGTGACGCATGAAGTAGCTAAGTCATACTCTTAGCCCAAGTTGGCGCTACTGAAAAAACAAGAGACTCTCACTCGGCTTAAATCTCTGAGAGATCTGTCAGCGGGCCTGTAAACTGCCATAACAACATGTTTTTATGCACAAATATTGAAAAATGAAATAAATTTTTACTTTTATAATATAAATTTATGTCGCTATTTTTTATATCTTAGTTACTTTTTGAGAATATATATATATGTGGTCCAGAAAAATCCTAATTTTTTTTATTAATGTAATGTCACTCAACAGGAATACCCTATCAAATTATATCTTAAACCTTTGTGTATTTTTTTCCATTTATTTGCCCTAAACCCTCTAATATTTCCATTATTAGAAAATAATTATAAATTTTTCTAGAAGGCAACTATATATTTATTATCGCTTCGAGAATTTGTAATCGCTGTTTTAAAACACTTTCAAATTTTTTGCGCCATTTTGACTTTTCTCAAAGATTCATTTTACATTGTAAAGTTTGTAATTTTAAAACTTAAGGAAATCTCTTTCTAGAATAGTAGCTGGCTGCTAGTTAAATTGATATTTATAAAACTTCACATATAAATATTAATTTCACATTTACGTTTTCATTGCATCTTTACTCTAAAAATGATACTTAGTCTTTTTTTAATGTAGTCTAATAACTGAACTCTTCAACATTATAAAATAGAAAAATTGACAAAATTTGGTCACATTATTTTGCAAAGAAAATATTTAAAAAGTCTCAAAATTCATCTTACAAATTTTACAAATGCGTTTACAAATTTTGTACTAACTCTTTTATCGTCACTGCACAGAGTGTTAAAGCAAATATTCAGTAAATGTTTTTTAATCTTATTTTCTAAGGTGCACCAAAACTATTTAAATACTAAAATATTTTAATATCTCTAAATTCTTTTAAAGTAAATATTTGAATTATTTGCATAATATAAAGTTCTTATAACAATGCAGCATTAAAATTACACGCAATCATTACAAATAAGAAACATTATTTATAATAAAAAAAATTTCATGGATGCTAATTTTAAAAAATTTTAGGTCTTTTTAAATATTTCAATATCAATAATTATTGAAGACCATATAAAAAGTTTGAAAATTATTAATTTACTCAAAGTTATTAATTTATTGATATTAATTCAAAAGCCCTTAACAATGTTAATTAATAATCTGTATATAGGAATTATTTACGCGAATATATGCATAGCATTCAAGATTATTCTTATCAAATATTTTTATTTAAAAATTATTATTTGAACGTAAAGTTAGCATCTGGGAAATAAATTATATTCAATTGGGAATTTAAGATTTTTGAAAGCATGCCCTTTAATCTTTGAAGCCTCACATGTCACTTTCTATAGTAAATTAAATTCAAAAAAGTGATAATATAGGAGTCAGAATTCTCACTAACTTTTTTACTCTTAGTTTTCGACATAGAAGAAATGGTAGCAAAATAACTCTGCTTAGACATCTTCTATAGTGTTTGTTGATAAAAAGAAGTGCCTATAACTGTTCACTAATGAACGTTGCTAGCAAGAGTTTCTGGGCTGACAATTTACACAACGCCAACATAATAACGTCAAAAGCGAACCATCGAACGAGTCCAAAGAATCGCAAAAGTAAATAAAAATGGGGAAGATAATCAGAGAGAGTAATAAGTACAGGATTCTTGCAATTCGAGAGGCAAACTCTCCCCAGTAAACACCTCAACCCAACGACGGACTTTTTGTTCTTTTGCGAGAAGATGAAAGCGAGTGAAAAAGATAAACGGAATTAATAGGGAAGATTCTTTCTGTGAAACTGGATGCCACGCTCCTCATTAAGTAAAGCAGTAAAGAATAAAAATAAAATTTTTTGAAGCCTTTTCAGATTTTGCTTAAACATTGAAATGTGGTCTTCGTGCGTGTAATTCATCCGAGATAGTAGAAGAAAAAGAAAACTTTTTAATTAAGGTTATTAAAAATTTCTGGACAATTTTTTATATAAAATTTGCAGGGGAAAAATAATTTCCTTGAGAAATATTTAAAATAAATACATCCCAAGAAAATTGTTTTTTATAAAACTTTTTACTTATTATCCCCTTAATTAGTTTGAATTTATTTTAGTTATGTTAAAGCCCCACTTCAAATATATAAAAGGGCTATTTAGGGATGAACCTCATAATACAAAGCCACAGTCAAAAGAAATGTCATTAACTGAGCTGATTCCTTTCTCTCTGTGATTCCGCACCAAGCCAATGAATGACCATTTGATCCACAACGCCACATTTACCCTGCATCAATCCATCTACATAGCAGTTCTTTCGTGGAGTCTTATTTCAAATCTCGATTCTTCCTACAGATGTCTTTCCTCTCGGACCACAGAGAACTCTTAATTATCTCCAACTCTTATGAATAATCAAATTACAGAAAAAAACGTCGTCAATTCTTTTTGTTGATGAAAAACTCAAATTTATTTTCCACGCAATAAGTAGGTGCAATCTATTGAAATCTGTATCGTGTTATTTTCATTTTATCATATCATTACAATTTATGAAGGCAAATCGAATCAAAAATAAAATAAAGCAATTTCAAAATGTTGTGAATTTCATTTCATATAATTTTACACATCTCTTATTATTATAACAGAAGGAATACTTAACACTATATTACTACTATTTATTACTGCAATACTACGGAAACGAATGGAATTCATTTGGGAAGATCTGAAGCATCATTAAAATAAATACAGTTGGATAGTTCAAAACATGCGACCAGTTAACTGGTTCATCGTATACTAAGACAGTCTAGACCGTCCTGTGTCAATAAACTGTGATTTGAAAGAAAATAATTACTTCCTTTTTTCCTTCTTATATTACGAACAAAATGTCCCCTTCTTTTCTCTTTTTATTCAATTCGAAATAATACATTTTAATAAAAAAATTCCTAGGCTTTATCTTATTTTCTATCGTGCGTAGCGATACTAGCAATTTTTACAAAACTTTACTACTAAAGCAAGGATTTTAATTTTTTTTAAACTGAGTAACTATAATCTTCAAATAAAAATGCTCAGTTTAAATTTCAAATTCCTATTATTATTCCTTAGTTTAAGGTGAGTTTAAAATTAATTTATTTGTTATTAGTTTAAAACTAATTATTCCCTAGAAAAAGGTGATTTTGAAGCAGTTTTTAATATGTAAATTTAAAGTCTAGGTTCATAGATGATCTCAAATATAGGAAAAGTATGAACATCAAATACATAAAAGGAAATTAAATATTACATATTTATGAGAAGTTTAAATCAAAAAAATAAAATATAGTGGAACTTCAGTTAATAAGCATAATTCGTCCTCGAATTTTACTCGTAATCCGAAATACTCGTTAAATGAAACAATCTTTTTCTAGAGCAATCCATGTAAAATAGGATGAGGCTTTCCAACCCGAAACTACATACTCAAATAAATTTGGAATAATGTAATTTATTATTTATAATTACGTCTTTTATTGAAAAGTCATCTATGACTATGCTTCACAATTTTGTCAAAATTACCCATAGCATTAAAGTTAAATAAATTTTTGTACCGACTTATTAAGAAGATGCTTCTAGACATACGATGCAATAATTTTCCATACTTTAAACATCCTTTTCATTGAAAAGCTGTTTTTTATTGAGTCTATTATTTCCTTCTCTTCTTACCATATTTGCTAAGCATCTTTTTGCCATGAAGCAGAATGCAGCTTTATAAGTTCTTCGGTGATTCTGACTATATACTTTCACTATTTCATCGATGTCGGTGCTTTCACATGTAGTCCCATAATCTTGGTCACAGACACAGCTTCGATGATTAAAGTTCGCAGGAATTTGCTCTAATTCATCGGTGTGATATCCGGCCAAAATTTCTTCTGTGTTGATAATATTCTCTTCAAACAATCTGTCGATTCAGACTGATACAAAACAATCCAACATGTGACGTCACGGTGTCTCCTCGCCTCTCTTTCTGCAGAAACTGCATTTTTAAAAGAGTCATTTTTTTAACATTTTGTTTTGTTTATTATGCGAATGATTCTTTATGAGGGAGCATGTTAAGCTATATTTGACTATACATAAAAAGAAAATTAAATCTTACACTAGCGATAAGCTTAAAAAAATAAGAAAGGATCAAATATACAAAAGGAAATTAATTCTTACATACTTTTGACATGTTTAAATCAATAAAAGAAATTATAGTTCCTTTTTCGATCATTTTTTAAAAAGTAATCGAGTGATCGATCGAAAGGCTCCTCAATTTCAGTTATTTTTAAGAGGCAGTTTCATTTTTTAAGGGTTCGTCTCTACGATTTCTGAAAATATAAATTTTATTAATATCTAATTTCATAATAATTTTAGATTGAAAGCAAACTAATTAGCAATTATTTAATGAATGTAAACAAATTAACGTCCTCTACTGGTTTAGAGCAATGAAATTAAGGAAATTTGTATAGAAAGTTGTAATTATTTTAAATACAAAAGAAAACATTAATAATCCAACAAATAACGCAAATAGTATTACAGTAGCTAGTGATTCATAATTTGCTATAAACTATAAAATATTAATTAACTACTACTATCTTAATTTGTGGATAAAAATAATTTTTCAAACCCTGTTTCTGATCGCAACATGAAGACTTAGCAGTACAGTTGTAGACAGCTATGTCATTTTGTTTCAACTTAAAACTTCTGAAGATAGTACAGACTAACTTTCAATCGTGTTACTTTTATATTAGACAATAAAACCTTTGAAAATCGTTAATCGAAGATGATAATAATGAACCTCATGTATTATTATTATTTTTCAGTTACATTTGGAAAAAGGATCTGATCAGCTATAACATGGATAACAATCGCGAGGAAAGCCTCGGCATAATGTGAAAAAAAATATCTTTTTTTATTACTTACTCGTTACCGAAGTATAACAAAGGAAAAGTATTATAAATGACAGAAAATTCGAATTCGAAATTTCGATGACTCTCCACATTTCAAATATCTTTAGCCCAAGAAAAAACAGTTTTGAAATTATGTCTGTCTGTAAACATAATAACTTAAAAACACTTTGAGTTAGACTGGTGAAATTTGGTATATGGATTTTACGCCAAATTCGTAGATTTCTATCAAATTTTGAACAAAATTCTTTCAGAGGAAATGTGTCAGTTGAGTTGTCCAAGTACAAGCAAAAACTTTAGCTACAAAACATAACGAGCTAGATGAATAAAATTGTGTATGCTGGTTTTTCATCTAAAATTAAATTACATATCAAATTTTTAATTAAATCGTTCAAAATGTTGACCGTCTATGGATCCGTGCAGTCTCATGCATAACTCAAAAATGTAATGACAAATAAATATGATTTGAGACGTGATCTTAAGAAAAAGGATGTCCAAAATGCCGATTCAATTCTCGAACACTTGTGTATTAACCACATGCCATAGATTAATCATCAAAAATTACACGCTCGATTAATTAAAAATACTTGATTCACACAAATTGGCTATACTATAATCTGTAACAAATGTTCTCTACAGCTATGCAAGAGAATTACGGCTTTACCCAGATCGCTAATTTTATGCGGGACAGGGAGATAACAGATTTATTAGCTACCATGTGAATATTTGGGGCAACAACTCTGACAATTTGATATAGTCAAATACAAATGCATGCCTCCTCTACACAAAATTCAAATTTTAAGACTGTATTCTTTGCTGTATAAATTTATACTGTATGAAAAATTCAATGCGATTTGGCAAAAATAAAAAAGAAAATTAACAATAATGCTTTTTTGGTGTAAAATTCTTCAAGTTTAAGTTTCGAATAATAAGTTCGTAATCAAGAAAGAAATATTCAGTGAATCATGCTTTAAAAACAAACATTATGATGATACTCGTTGCCCTAGTATATTATTCCTGGGATTTAAAAACAAACAAACGGTAATAGCTTTTCATTATATTCTCTTGCGAACGTAATGATACGTTCTCAATGAGATCAATCATTATTGCTAAACTATGAGGTATAAAAAATAGAGAATGAAAAGGCTTGAATCAGGCAGACAAATCAACGAGCTATTCAGAATTCGGACCGGACAAAGATAGTAATTATTTAAAGCAGAGCATAGGATAAAAGCTCTAAACTACAGATTTCCCTTTCAGTTAATATGAAAGGCGACTTAACGAATGTCAAAGCAAAAGATGAGACATCGATTTTCTTTGCTATGAATCACTGATAATGAAGTGATCGCGTAGATCATTGGTTGAAAAATATGAAAGGGCATTAAGAAGTAGATATACAAGAGATCCCTAAATATAACGAAATGAAATGCGGTGGGCATTGATTAGAACTGCTTCCATAATTCAAATAATCAAGAGATATTATGAGCGGGATTGAATTACCTTTTAATGATGTGTGATACTCTAAACTGATATTAAGAAAGAGCTTTCAGAAAAACCCAAGATGCCATAAAAAGGGGAAGCAGCGAATATCGATCAACTGATTTTAACATCCATCGATTCAATGAAATTAGGACATATTGTGAATGGGACTGAAATGGCTCTTTAATGATGATGTTTTAAATTGAAGCCTTGAGGCTGTAATGCTTGGATACTGCCACAACCCCTATGATCTTGATTACAGGCTGTGAAGTTCTAATTTAGTATATTGTTGAATATTCTTATTGAACATTTACTTATTCTCATGGCACAATGATCGATTTAAATAACTAATTACCCATTGTTAACATTCATTTTATAGAATGCCAAGGTCTTTTTAAATGGAAATTTTAGAAAAAAACACCAAGAGGAGTGACTATAACGTTGAAGGCATTTCTTATCTTCAGATGCCCTTTCTTTCAAATTGATTCGCATATCTTTATCCCATTCAGAATGTCTGGAATGTCGCCAGAGACCTTGAGGAAAAATGAGGAATTAGTTCTTTTTAACAAGAAGACTTTGAAAACAGCACTTACGAATCCAATAAATCAAAACTACAGAAGAGAACATTTTTATATCGATGCAAGTGCGATAATGTTATAATGGCATGCTCACTTTATGCTATTATTCACATCCAGTGTATTGCACAATTGTTTCTAGAATTCTTTATTGTTTCTTACCACATGTGAATCCAATACACGGATGATTACTTATCATTGCGTCGATACTTTTATTAAAAACCAAGTTCTCATTTGAAATATAGAGGTAGAGCAGTGTTTTCCCAAATACAATCTATGTTTCACTTACTTTTTGAAACTACATTTCAATTGTTCTATTTTTTTATTCAAAATAAGAAAAAAAAGAATCATTTTGATAAAGTAGAATAGATTATGGAAATACAGTTAAAACGTATTGATATCTATGTAAACAGAAAAAAAGCAAATATTTTTTAGGCAAAGATTTTGAAAAGACATGTTATTAAGATACAACTTAGAGCAAATCCTTTTATGCTTATCTTTTGTATTATTTTATGTACCATATTTTGGCTGACACAAGAAATGTTTGAGCGAACTGGAATATAATTTACATTCAAGTTAGCGTAAAAATAGTTTTTCACATCTTTATATTTTTGATTGAGATGATATCGTTTACCTGTAAAAAAGTATTGTATTGTAAAATCAAACAATAATTCATAAATTAGTAGAAATATTCCTTATCAAATATAAATCAAAGGCAGCCTCATAACATGAACTATAGAATATTAATCAAATTCTCAGTAAGAAATATAATTGTGATTCTTTTTATTTGAGACTAGTCGCCTTTGGCAACCAGCTGGCTCACCATGAGTAATACATTCTAAAATTTTCAATTAAATGCTTACGTAACTTGCTCTCTTTATAATTTAGCAAGAGGGGCGCGGTGGCCTGGTGGTAAGATTTCGGCTTCGGAACCGGAGGGTTTCAGTTTCGAGACTCGATTCCACCGAAGATCCGTCGTGTGAGGGGGTCTCTTGCACGTTAAATCTGTCAGGTCAAACGTCCTCCCGCTGGTGTGGTGTGGTGTGGAGAGGGGGTGCCACTTCAGGTGTCGTCCTCGTCATCTGACAGTGGCTCAAAATTACGAGGTCCGTCCCAAAATAGCCCTCATGTTGCTTTAAACGGGACGTTAAAATAACTTAACTAAACTAAACTAAACTTATAATTTATCAGCCAAATATATTTAAATTTCAAACTCCGATAGTCACGTAACTCGTATTATTATAGAAGCCTTACGATTATTTGTTCATTATACTATATATCTTCCCGATTTGCAATCAGCTGTTGTGGAATTATGCGGAAAATATCACATCTAATGCTTATCCCATAACATTACGCTACCATTTCAACACGTGCTGAACATCACACTTTCCTCGGGTTAATTTGCCATAAGAGTTAATTTAATCATTCCATTTGAATTTTTGTCAAAGTAACGGCAAAGAGTGGTACACTCTTGACGCGCTCTTGCATTTAAATTCTACTATCATTTTGTGAGAAATTAATAGTTGAAAAATACAGTTACAGTATTTTTTTTAAAATCCGTTAAAAATAGGAACTTAATTTATAGTTTAAAACATTGTTATCAATGAAAAAAAAGTCATTTTTAAGAGGATTTAAAAAGCAGTTTTGTGCTGTAATATTTTCGGAAATAATCACAGAAAAATTCCAAATGTTAGCTTAATTTTTTAAATAATTTAAGTTTCAAAAAAAAAAACTCCTTTAAGGTATACTTTTTCCTCCTCCAAAGTAAATACTTAAATACCAAGTGCGGTAGCTCTAGATCATATGGTCTGGTGTGTAGAGTCCTAACACACACGCCCACATTCATTCCTATACGCAAACACGTATTCATTTATTACCAGCTTTGGAATAATTCCGGGTATTGATTGGCCTAAAATTATGTTTTTTAAGATGGTGGACGGAAATATCTAAAGGAACACGTTTTCATAATAATATTCTTTTATTTTTATAAATCAATTAGTTTTAATGATTGATTTAGAAGGTTGATTGATGTAGCAACTTTTATTTAAAATATTAATGATGAATAAAAAGTATTTTGTAAAATATGGCTTACAGAGTAAAGTAGGAAGAAATCTAAAACTCATTTTTTTAATGCCTTGTTTGATTCAAGCTGCATAAAATGAAATTATTTACTTCATTTAGACCTATCTAACAGTACTAAACAATATGTATGCCTATTACTAATATTTTACAAATTGGCCATTGGGTCGGAATTTAAAGGCATATCCTGTCTAAATTTAATTAGATTTACCGTAAGTAAAGAAAATTTAAGGAATTAATTATTTAGATAATGCAAACGATTATAGAAACCTTTGCTTTGCATTTATTTTTTTAGAAACTATCACATTTTGTATTTATTTTATTTCATCCATTTACGTGCTGAAAGTTGCAATTTTTTAGATTTTATTTGCAATGATAGTTGATTTTTTTAAATTTAACTTCCAACAATATGATGGCAACAGGCTAATAAAACCTAATTTTCCCCCCTTGACGTGCTTGTGCAGATTAAATTTTATTGTTTTGTTCGAAATATATTCTTGAAAAATATGGTTAAAATATTTCTTTAAAAATTCGTTAAAAATAGAAGCTTTAGTTATGTTAAAACACTGATACCATTAGAAAGCTAATTTTTTAATCTTTAAATTGATGCAAAAATCATGTTTGTGCAATAATATTTTCGGAAGCTATAGCGGATAAACGTTGAAATTTCGCTTAATTTTTAATTAATTAAAATTCTAATTAAAAATTGGAAAAAAGGGGCTCCAAGGTGTACATACCGGACCTCTAAGGTATACACGTACCAAATTTGGTAGCTGTAGGTCCACCGGTCTGGCCTGTAGAGCGCCAACACACACACACACACACATTGAGCTTTATTATTAGTATAGATTAGTCTTCTTTAAAGATCAACTGGTTGCTTAGAATATTGTTTTGTTTTAAATTAAATTAAATATCTTAGGCATTCATGCTTTCAATAAAGTGTTTTAAATATTGCCATTAACATTAAAGTCGTGATATTTCAATAACCGTTCACTTTTTTCTGTTTATTGTGTACATAATCATTTGTAGCATTGTTTAATGCATAGTTAACTTTTGTAGCATTGATTAATGCCTATTTTAAGCCTAGTTAACTTTTGTAATATAGTTTAATGTTAACGTGGTGCCAATAAAAGTGTAATTTTTGGATAATCGATCTTCTAATTGCAGATTATCTCGGGTTTCACTTTCGGATTCTTGCAGATAATAAAATCAGAAATCAATCTTTCTCCCTTGGCATTCAGTAATGTAAGAAAATATCTGGGACTTCACACTCAGATTCCTTCATAAAATAAATTAGAATCTTTCACTGTTGGCATTCAATAATGAAAAAAACACACAAATAAATATTCGATAAAATGATGAAAGAAGTTTGTGTAAACTAATAATGAAATATATGGTTAAAAATACGAACAAAATATTATTAAACATTATGAAAACTTGAAAGATAATAACAGTGTTATTATTAAAAAGAGATTATATCATAATTTTAAAATAATGTAAAAAATATTTTTGAAATACTAATTTCAAAAGTTATGATGGAAAAAAATCATACTATCAGCAATTAATTAATTAATTAAAATTGTAGTAATTTTTAATTCGTTCCGATGTGCAAGTTCTCATCCTTCAAAGCTTATTTGTGCCAAATTTCGTATCTCAAGATCAACACTTAAACACACATCCTCCTTTATTAGTTGAAATGATTGAACTTAATTAAAATGAGAAAAAAATCCCTAAAAGGGATTAATACTTTTTATATCATAAGTTAAAAGGCTTCTGCTAGTAGTTGAACATTTTTTTCAAAAACATTATCTGTTTGTTAGTAAATTAGTGACCATAGAATTGCATAATATATTATATAATTGATGTGCGTTTTACATTGACTTATTTTTGTATTAACGTACTATATTGACTTATTTTTGTATTGTCGTGTTATATTGACTTATTGTACAGCCTTTTTTGTATTATATATTTTCTTTATCAAAAATCGCACACACAATTATAGATTTGCTTATTACACTGTGGAAGCAAAGATGGAAAAATGAATAGTTGGCATTTAAATAGTTGTGTTGAAGCAAGGGGATGATGTTGGTGCAACATAGCTAAATGCGGCTCTTGTGCCGAAAAAAAAAATTTACAAAGCAAACAGAAATAAGACGTTGCACAAGCGCAAATTGGAATAAAATATAAGTCTAAGACATGTTAAACTATAAATAATCCTTAATTTAATTCTATATGGACAACGATGAGAAAAAAACCCACTAAAATACAGAAAAACATAAAGATTTACAGAATTCACACTAAAAAGAAATTTACATATTTTTTAAAAAAAGAGTACATTATTTTCAGCAAATAAACAAAAATAATGAAAAATATTGGACACTAATTAATATTACTAAAACATTACAGAGTAAAAATATACTTTTGTATGATATTTCCTGAATCAAATATGTCATAGCTGAGATTATTTTTGAAAGAATAATTTCCCAGATACTTTAAAAGGTTATGAACGGGTTATGCTATTTGAACTTCTTCCTGTTTATCAAGAATGATTAAAAAGAAGCGTAATTTTTGCTCTAGATGTTACTTGAAGTGTTTCTTATTAATGTACCTTCAGTTCACAGGAGATAAGTCGACCAATGAAAAAAAAATAAGCAAAATGTTTCATCATGATTGATTATGAGACAAAAATGCCGCGATTCCTCATCTTCACGGCAAAAAATGCACCTCATCATTATTAATGAGAACTCACATTCTATAAAGATATGAAAAATTTTCATTCATAGGCACTTTCGGAAACATTGACGTGAATAACGAAAACAGCGGTTGGCGTACGAAATCTCTCATATCCATGTTTATCGATGACATTCGATATTTGAAAGACATGTGAAGTACGTAGCAGTCAAGTCTGACTTATCTCATCTGAACTAGAGTACAAATTGACGTGAATATATTTTAAGAAAAATATTAAAGTCATTTTTCCTTGCGTATCTCACAAAATAGATGGCAGGTGAAATAGAAAGAGTTTTTTCTCGTTTTATAAGCAAAATTTTATGAAATATAGAAAATGCAGAGTATTTTTTAATTAGTGTAACTTATTGAAAATGATAATTTATGAATGTATAAAAGGAAAAAATGATTAAAAAGGATGGAAAAAAAATCAAGCGAAACAACAGTTTCGAATTTATTCCGTCTCTAATCATTTTGATGTCTAAAATTTTTTTAAAAAGTATAAAATTATACAAAATATTATAGTTTTAAGCAATTTAATTATTTGTTTTACTTAAGTTAATACAAAGCCTTTTGATAAGCTTATGCAAATATTTTGATAAATTTATATCCAAAATTTTCTAGGTCGCAAATGTTTTCAATATCTACATGAAAAATAGAAAGTAGAATAGAATCTCTCTCTAGAATTCCAGGTTTGAAAGAGAATTTTACATTTTTCGAACTGGTGCATACTAAATTGCATGTTAAATACGACATCCTGTATTAAATTTTCCCAAATTGACTTCGCATGGAAATTTTATGAATGCCCATTAGCTGATTAATGGGCTTATTCAGGGCACTACTGAAGAACTGGAGCCGGAAAGAAACTCATTACTTTTATCCTTTAAGTAGGCTGTTAAACAGCATTATTCAAAAATATACCATTCTGCGGGATACTGAAAGCTTCCCCAACTTTTAATAAAATACAAATGTGAACCACTTTCCCTTCGACGCTCTCCGAGAAACAAGATACAACAATATTACAACTAAAGTAAACTTCTACCAAACATTATTGGCTTGGTGTAAAAAAGAACAAAAGACACCACAATTTCCCTAATCGTAAGTTTTTGACATAGACTTAGTCAAATATGTCAGACCAAGTGGGACTTCGTTAAAATGAAAATTTCGAGAAAGGTATGCCGAATGCTCTTTCTTTCGCCCTTGTGGTCTGAAAATGGTTCAAAATTATGAATATCAATCAAAATCGCTGGCATAAAACTACGAAACAATATGCATATGTCTGTCAAATAATATCGATAATAATCAACAGTTTGAACTACTTGTGCCCGATTATATGAATTACTTATTGGAAGCTAAGTACCTGATCCTCCTGTCCTAATTTTTTTTTTCTTTTATCGACTTTAAATGGCACATAAGCTTTTTCTTGCGCAACCACAGGTGTATTATCACCTACCTTCAAATTCTTTTGAATACATTTTTAATAACACATATCTTTATTTAATTTTAGTGCCTTAAAAATTAATGTAGCTTTTTAAATAATGTTATTTTTATTTCGCTATAAGTTTTGTAGAAAAACAGATTTATAATAAGACCCGACTTCTACCAGGAATTAAATATTTGAAACTAATGTGTGAAGTTTCTGCAAATGATGGATTGAATATTTCTTAAAATTCCACTAGGCACAAATACCATACCTAAGACTTTTTTTTAATTATTAGGAGAACAAAAATGGAGAATAATTAAAAAAATTAAATACCCCTGAGGCTTATCCAGTTTAAGGTATGTATTCCCTTTTCCTGCCTTATCAAATTATGTATTAAGAATTCCGATCTATTTCCTACCAAATATTTCGCGAGAAATGTGAGTTCCATCGCTTAGTTAGGGATGAAATATTCGAAATCACGCAATGCATGAATCTCTAGTATTTTCCTAAATTCCCAATTGGGATTAATTAGATAGTTCAAGAATTTAAATGGAAGGATGCTCGTGATTTTTTTTATTCAAGTATGGTCATCATTTTTCTCGCTTTATATTTGGATTATTGAAATTCTTAAAGATAGTTTATAGTTGCTCGGATCGCTACATAACAATGACCAGATTATTCTGAATATTGTAAAGTTTTTAAAGTTTAAAGATATATGAGAAATTGATAGTATATTTTTACTTATTTCTAAAGAAAAAAGTCTCTAATATCACAATCAAAATAATTATAGCAGTATGTTATATCCCTTTGATATTCATGAATGGAATGAATATAATTTAGAAGATTAGGAAAATAATAATAGAAATTCATTAAATTGCTTAAATTTTCATCTGATTGTCACACTTTTAAGACTTTAAAGAGGTTAGTTCATTAATATTAACTAACTGACTTTAGATTCTGATGATTTCTGATCAACATAAATGAATGCTGATTGACGCCATTTTCCTGACAATAAATCTTATATACTTTATATAAGATTTACACCATATTGAATTTGAATGAAATAAAATAAATAAAAAAAGTAGCTATGATCTCACTATTTTGGTATGTTTTAGGATACGAATATATCTAACAACAATCCACTCTTTACATTTTCCTTCCATGCCAAGGAATATATTTCAGCTTTAATTGGATACAAATGAATAAACAAACCTGAGCTTCAGCCTAACATACACAGGAAGACTACAACAAATGAAGACCTTAATATTTAGCCTTCGGACATCAATTTCTAACTTCATCACCGGTTCATTTATTTATTTTTAATAGTATTATTTGGTGGCAGAATAAATCTTAGTTCGAATTTTTTTGGCCCTTTCTAATGTAAGAACACATCTATGAATATAAGTAAATAATTTTTAAATCAGAAGGCAGTTTCGAAGACAGTGAGGAAATTTTCGATTTTTTTTTGACGTCGTTTTATTTTATCTCGGGGAGGCACGCATTATGTAAAGCAGGAGCGACGAGCACACACACAACACAGAAAGACACAGAACTAAATGAGAGAAAGCTGATGAACATTTATACCTAGTCTTATATAACCTGAGATATTAATAAGGAGATTATTTTTTCATAGTGCTAATACAATGATATTTAGATATAGATTTCATCTATACAAGCCCGAATCAGGCAAGAGAGACACAGGGATTTTTAAAAAAGAATTTGTTAAGTCAGTCCTGTTAAGTTTTGTCATTTCATTCGGAGCTTGGGAACAAGTGGCCTTTAGCCGATTCAGCAATTTTACAAAGCTTCTGTTGAATTAATTGGATAGAAAAAGCAGAATAAGCTCAGGAAATAAAGGAATATTTCAAAATGAAGTTAATATGGGATAAATTAAGCTAAAAATTAGGAAATTAGGTTAAATAAAATTTTAAAATATCGTTACACGCACGCACACATATATATAAGTCCGCTTGACTTTAGAAAAGACTAAAATGTTTTCAGATTAATAATTTTAAGAGACAAATTTACAAACTCTCCACAAAAAATGACAAAATGCAAGTTTATTATAAGCTTTCTCTCAAATTAAATTTTTAATGGAATTTTTGAAATCTTGAAAGTAGTTGTTTAATAGTCAGCTGAATAGATAAACAGCATCTCTTTGAAAGCAAATATTTTCACATTACACTCCATTTAAAAAATTTGCAATGACCAGTGAGAATACAAAATGGCAGAGTCATGGAAGTTATAGAGTAAAATATAGACCCGGAATTATAAAACTTTAGTCTAGTTTATTTTAAACAATATAATTTTTAAGCTTCACAAATGCTATGGTAGAAATAATTTCGTAATTCTGAATCGAAACCAGACAAAGAGGATATCAACTTGCACTCTCTTCCAACATCAACAGAAAGACGTTCAGCCTTTGCGAAAATGAAGGTATCGATTTTTGTTGTTCACGATGCTTTGATGTTTAAACTAATCGGGAGAATAGCATTGAATGTTAAGAAAAAAAAGCTCTACCATGGATATATGCTCTACTATAGTTTCATTAAAAAGCGTTAATACTCAATACGCATTTTACAGATTAATAAATGGCAAATATGCTGCGCAATTATTTATTTTGTTGAACTTTAAGTGCGTGATTTAATTTGATTTCCCAGGGGGAATTATAAACCCAGGAAAATAATTTTCAAATGAAAATAAGAGTTTCATTAGATAAGTAGATTTTGCAATAATTAACTTTTTATATGTTTATTGAATTTATATTCTTTTCTCATATGATCACTTTTATATAGATGGAATTTAGTTTTTGTTTATTGGGCATTTCAGTAAATTAAAAGATTGGATTGATTTAAAAGTGCGATTGAAAGTTATGAATAATCGTCTTATTCTATAAATAAAATCCCAAATATGTGAAATTTACAATTTGACGCTGATAATACTATCTATTCGATTAATGATATGAGCAAAAGAAATTCACGACACCATTCATTTTAATCGAGGGAATTTATGTGAAGGGGCTTTTAAGAGAATTGAGGAATGTTAAAGCAGTTGGGGCAGTTTATACCCCAGGCAAAATGAAGTTGCTTAAACCATCCAGCCAATGTTTAACTCTTCGTTAATAGGTAGATATCGCACTGAGAGAGAATAGGATATCCTCTTCGTTAAGTAAATAAATAAGGGATCACGATAACTGTCTGTGGTCAGCATTTCATCTACATTAACTAATGGCTGTAAACACCATTATAATGTTGAGTAGATTTTATTCTAGTCACAACGAACCTTTAACATTTTAACTGTAAAATTGAAGCAGAAATACATACATTTTAATGTTTTCATCAAATTGAAACATTTAAATGAAATGAAAATTCCTTGAACAATAATTAAGGATGAAGCTTTATTTTTTAAACTGGAACAAAAGATAAATACCATTAATAATCGGAAAGAAAATTGAAATCATAGTTACTCCTACATAATGCTTTAACAGGAAATAAAGATATTATTTTGAAAACATTGAAAGTTAAAATAATACAATATACCACCTTTTTCTGTCTCTGCTGCAAGATATTAACGTGAATCTTTAGGCATTTTTTGACGTGAATGGATTTAGGCATTTTACGTTCCTAGGTAGTCTTTATTATGATCCCCTCTTTTAATAAATTAGTCAATTTATTTGCAAATTTTAATACACATTTTTAACTTAATCAGCATGCTAATTATTTATTTCGATTAATTTTTATTCTAGTAATTTTTTGAAAATGTTATTTATATAATTGCTATTACTAATGACTGCGTGCCATCTGCACTTTTGCACTTATTAGTAGATATTCGGTATTTTTGAATACTATAATAATTGAGTGAACATTAGGAAACAGATAAGAGCCTTACATATTTGCCTAAAATTATCGTAATATTTCATAATTTATAGAATTTATATTTCTTTACAATTTGTTATTTATTTGACAATTTGGCTCATTAATTTCTTTAATAAGTTGCTTGGGTTCCTACTCAACAACACAGCCTTAGATAGTTACCTAGATTGCCTGACCGGGAATCCACCATTGATGTGTCATCTATTTTCGTCTTTAATTCTAATTAATCATTTGAAAAACGTGTGTAGTAGAACGTCAAGAAATCCATGCATTGTTAAGAGACCAAAGAACATTTTTATTTTTTGAATTAACTGAAATTTTTTGGTACATAGAAAATTAAATTAATAATGCTATCGGTATTAAATGATTCTGAAAACCAGAAATGTTATTATTAAAAAGAGAATCCCATCTGGGACCACCTCAGAAATGAGGATGAGAAGCTTTCGGCGTGGGGGTTGGTTCTCGCCATTCGGGCAAGTTCAGAAATGGTCGGGGTTAGGAACCTCCTATAGATGTGGTTACATACTTCCCACGGTAGAGGTTGAACCGAGGCCGAAATGTCTCTTAGGACTCAACTATAGTCCCCATCAGTGTTGATATCGTCAAGGTTCAGTCATTTAGTTTTTTCCGTGTGCACTTGATCCTGTTGTCATTTATTTTCTGCTTGTAACTGGCATTAAATGATTAATAACATAACAATCGCTTTCACCTTAATTTTTCTTCTTTCGAATAATATTTAATAATTTTTTTGTGCAGTGAAATACTGTGATTACTTTTTGTCAATAAGATATATTATAATTTTAAAAAAATTAATTCATTCATAAGAAAAAATAGTACATTGATTGGAGCACAGGGAATCATAAAGGTTATGCTCTCTAAATACTAATCTATGCATTACTGCTTTTGCTTTCCGATGATTCCTATTATTTCTGAGATCATATGCCAGAATCTCTAGGATGGTCTCATATATCCGATTGTCCATTTTATTAAAAAATTACTTACCTTCATTAAGAAAAATTCTAATAGGTTTTAGATAGTTATTTCATTATATTTTTTATCTCAGAAAACTACGGAATTTTTTTTAATTTATGCAATTTTAGAATTTTGTGGAATAATTTTTTTTATTGTTTATAGCATAAACTATTATTCGGGAAATAAATCTCTGAATGGTAATTTTTATTATTTTTTATATCAAAAGTGAATTAGTGAGGTCAATACTTTCACTGCAACTTTCACAAAATTATGAACAGAAAGTTTGGACTATGAACAGTTCAGATAACGGAACTCATTAGTTGCGAATTCTTAACAAAAAATCCTCAGAAATGAGACATTGTGTCTATGATTTGTCGAACAACAAACGAATTTAATGTATTCGAGCCGACTGCAAGGTTTGGTTTAGTTGTATTAAAGTGCAGTTGTAAAGCAACACTAGGACTATTTTGGGATGTACCTCGTAATTTTGAGCCCCGGTCAGATGAAGTGGACGACACTGAGCTGCCCCCCCCCCTCTCCGCACCTCACCAACGTGAGGATGTTTGACCCTAACGGATTTAACGTGCAACAGACCTCCTTTTTACGACGATTCTTCGGCGGTAATCGGATCTCGAACCTCAAACCCTCCGGTTCCGAAACAGAGATCTTACCACCAGACTACAGAGACCCCATATTCTGTAGGCAAACAGATGAAGGCAGAAACTGAAAGGATTAAAGAGAGGTGTGAATGAAGCTGATAATATTATAGGAGTGGTGTATTATGAAATGTATTCACAACAGAAATTGAGCGAGACTTACGAATTGTTATTATATTGTTCTCAATGAATAAACTATGTAATATATCAATTTATTGAGTTTCTATTATGATTTACTCAGATTCTCCGGAAAATTTGCTATTAATGATATTCAATTAACGGCCAATTTGGAAAATGAACGAACTCATTATGCACATTAACCGATTTTCCATTTTAGATATGTTGAAAAATCTCTTATTCAGAATATTAGAACCATAAAACAAATACAAATAATACTAATGTCTCTATACCTTAAGATTCTGCATTTTGTTGAGAGTATCACAACGTGCTTTTTTCAAGTACATGTAAATCAGAATTAAAATGACTGCATTGCATCAACTGCATTATTCATCCTTTTATTCTCTGCAAGATATCTTCTAGAATAAAAGCCGAATTCCCTTGCCCCTTACAACGATTCAGTCGAGCCAGAAGATGATTCACGTTCATCCCATTTTTCTGATCAATAAATTTTGACGGTATTAAAAAAGTCTAATAAATCAGTTTCTTCTTTTTACTTCGGTGGAGACAGAAGAAATTTGTTTTATCAATGCAATTTGCTCCCTCACTCATCACCTCCGATTTCAATGAAGAAAAATATTCGCAGACTCGAGATATTTCACAGCTTCAGGAAAAGCAACTCACCATAGCCACTCAGCTTTGCTATAGATAAATCAAATCTGATTATTCCACTAAGATTATCGTCACAGAAACATAAGAAATATTCTGTTTCTCAAATGTATGTGGTTTGTAAATTAAATTTTAAAGATTTTTTTAAAAACTTTTGCATGATAAAGTTTGTCGAAAGATATCTTGCTGAAGTTTTATTGTTTATATTTTTTATATCTCAAATGTATATCTTTAGCAGCTTTCATTGAAACTTCACAGTATGATTTGACTGGAAGTGAATTAGCTTACGGAAGAAAATTTTTTTTCTTGAAATGCCTGAAACAATCTCAAAATATGAAATAAATTTATACCTATGTGCGTCAGAATGACTTAAAGAGAGATAGTGATTGCTGCAGGTGGTATTGACGTTATTTCAATTTTGCGCTAAAATTTATTTAATTATAGTTTTAAAATCCGTTAAGTATTAAAAAGATTACTAATTTAATACTGTTAAGCATTAAAGTATTAAAAAGATGGATAAGGCCTGTAAATAAATAACTATTGATTTTGTTAATCTTCGTAAATATGCATATCAATTAAAAATATTTACAGAGAGATTTTTTTTTTATTTAATGTTACCATTAAAATTAAGCATATGTATAACTAACGGTGGTAGAAGCTGGTTTTGAAAATCCTGTTTTGAAAAGACACTAGTTAGTAGAATTACAAGTTGTTAAGCAAAGATCATGTGACTTCATTGTTTTGATTATAATAATTATCCATTATTCAGTCCCAATTAATTTATCAGGTTATTATTTCCGTTGAATTATAGGTCCTCAAATTTATTTTTAGGTTCTAATGGGGTGTCAAATTATTCAAATTTGTATAGATAATCATGACCCTTTCATCACCAAATTTATTTAATCTCCTAATTTAATGACACATATTTGGTACAAATGTTATTATTTCAGTCGTTATCTGAACTTAAAGGATACCCGAGACATTCAAGCATAGTCAAACGATTTTTTTTTCTTTTTAAATTAATTTCAATGCCTAAATTACAAATCTAAATATTTAAAACTTTCATAATTCGATGAGTATGACAAAAAAAAAGTTGCAGCATTCGAAAATGCTTGGGTGGCTTACCTCACTTATTAAAAGAAAGTTAATTTAAATAAGACTTCACTTATAATTTATCTTAACTCCTGATACAATGGCACAGCTTATTTGGTACTTTTATTGTTATTTTAATCCATATAAGATACTCGAGACGTTTAAGCATGTTCAAGGCATTTTTGCTTTTTATATTATCTAAGACTAAGTAATAAATTTAAGTACCAAAAAATTCCGTAATTCGATGGAAGCGTCTGAAAGGCCGTTGTATTCGAAAATGTTAAGATGGATTACCTTGCTTAATAAAAGATGATTTTTGCAATATTCATTCAGCATTACTGAAAATTTTATATCTGTAACATAAGAAGTGAGCAACATATTCCGTTCAACAGCTTATTTAATACATGTATAAGATGAGAATGACTTAAGAGAAATTTTGATTAAAAAAAAGGGTTACGGATTATTTTATCTTTAAAGATAAGAGGATTACTTTTATCCTTAAAGTTAAGGATTATTTTTAAAGGTTTGAAAAGTTACTTTTTAAATCTCTAATCCAAAACTCCGAATCTTATTCTTGAATAAAGAGTAGTAGCAATAAATATATATGTTCATATTTCACTTTAACTGAATTCTTACTGTAATCAAAGATAATTTAGATTAGTTATACGGTGTAAAACCCTAGGCATATCATTATACCCAGATAAATAGACTTACTTGTGATTCTCATTTAATTAAAAGTAATTGATATATTTAGAAAAAAAAGTAAATTTTGAGTATAAGAAACTGAATAAAAACTCAAATCGATAACAGCGAATAAACTACATCATTTACAGATGTTCACAGTTAAAAAGTCCTGCTTGTGATCCTGGGGCCTTTTAAAGTAATTTATATATTTTAAAAAAATTTTAAACCCTCTTAAACACTCGACTTAGGAACACACAAAAAATTAGTCTTAAAAGTCAAACAAAATAGCAAATTTGTTTACAATACATACAACAGAGTACATATTGTTACGGATTTATTATTTCCGTTGGAGGTTTTTTTTTTCGATTGTTGATCGATCAAATGAAATAGTCCTTTAGTAGAGAATATCGACTTTTATTTGACACTAAGATACTAACACAAAGATGACGAATTCACAAATGACAAACATATACAGTTGAAACGAAGATAGCATTACGCACACCAGCAAACTACAACAAACAGTAGAACACAAATCATAATAGAGAGTAATAACTGCCACAGTACACAAGTATCCCCAAACGGTTGTAATTCTCCACTGTCTCCTCACTTTAACTGTATCCAGCTGCCAAAACACTACTACAAGACTGGCTACTCCTCTCATGACTCAGTGCTATTTCCACAATAAGCAATAAGACTCGGCACACAGCTCAGTTTAGCAACCATATTTGCTTCGATACATGACCCTGACTGTCTAATTTATTGCATCTTGAGACTAGTAGCCTTTTATAGTTCCCAGGAGGTTGTCTAGAAAGTTCTGGGTCAATCATACGTACCTCCATTCTTGTTGGCTGGATTGTCAAAATTCTAGAAATTTCCAATAGTATCTATTTTATTACCAAAGCCTCCAAATTTCTCCCCAAGTCACAAACGATAGCCAACTTTGCCGTCAAGATCTAAGATCACTGCTTGGTACCCGATAAGCACCAAATTGGACTGATCATAAAACTTTCTTTCCAGTGATTCAACTAACCATGTTGGGAAGCAACTTTCATGATTTGTAAAATTTTTATATATTTTCCCCATCTTGAACAACAATTATACAAAAGTGAATTAATTTTTGTAGAAGGAAAATAACATTTTAAATATATATATATGACGTAAGGCAACAAATCCGAAGGGAATTCGATAGCAAGTTGAACGCGTCCTACAGTGGAAACAAAAGATGTCAAATTTTCTGAAATTCTTCCAATAGTCGTAAGGAGATTCAAGTAACCTTTTCCACTAATGATTCGGCATTTCATAGATTGTTTATATTTTCAATCTGAGCTTCTAATAATATCTTAAATCACATACAGTGTAAAGACATAAACTGATCTATAAAATACAAATATATTTTGGCAAAAGCATTTTATTTGTGCAAAGAATGATGTCCGCTTTAGTTAGTTGTAATATAAAATTTCAGAATAAACACACGAATTATTACTGCCCCCTTGTATAGGGGATATTAAGTTTCTTCTATTATTAAAAGTATTGAGTAAAGCTTTTTCAAATCAAATCCTTATAGTGTAAAAGAAGAAGGACGTATTTCTAAAACAACATATCAGTAAATAAGGGAGATATAAGATAAATTTAATAAGATAAATTTTCATGATAGACATAGTAGGGTCTGGCGTCTTTTTTACAGGTTACAAGTGTTTCCTTAAACACTTGTCCTATAAAATAAATAAGGATAACTAGGGAGGATAACTAAGGATAACTTGGTCTCCCGGTCAAAATCTTTTTCAAGATTCATGTATAAATTTCTCCAACGACCTTCATTTCTCTGATATCGTATTCGGCCCTGAAATCAATAGCTATTATTATGTTGAATAATGGATTAAGTGGGACATTAATAATGCAGCACCTATGAGTTTCGATAAGGAATAAAAAAAAACATGATTTCCTGGCTTTCTTTCCCCTGTCTGAATTTCCCTATCTTTTCCTGGACAGAGAAATATCGTTATAGTTTTCAGAGTTATCGCCGTATATCGGAAGAATTATTGCATTTTCCAATAAATTCACAATAATTTTTTAAAAGACATATTAGTTTAATAATTTTAATCCATTAATGCTTCTAAAATATTTTTTTCTTGTGTAATTGAACCCTTAACTGTATGAAATAATTCTAATTTACCCATTAAAAACTTATTTTTGTGAAATAAAGACTAAAATTAATAATGCTTATGAATTAATTCTGCTTCTTTGTATGCCTTGAGCTCTTTGAAATAAAAAAGAATCCTTTACCAACTTATAATACTTATAAACATGTGAAATAAAGCAACCATATAAATTAACAACATAAAGTTATAAAAAACTTGAAAAAATACATTTTTTTATCATTTAAATTTTTAATAAGAGGAAACGTTTAAAGATTAACCATAATTTAAACTTGTTTTGACTTCAGCTGAAAAATGCAAATATCTCTTTTCTAATTTAATCAATATCAAATTTTTAAAAATTCATTAAAAAGTTTTAGCAAAAATGCAAGCCCCTAAATATAAAAAAGAACTTCCTTCCAAAAAGGAATTGGAAAAAATTTAGAATTGTTAAAAATTTTAATTTTTATGTATGTAAGCAAATTTTTTTAAAAAAAATAAATAATACCTCAGTGAAATAAAAAACACAGAAAACATGCAAAGAAATTGATAGGTTAATATTGTGCTAGTTAGAGTGAGAATAAGCCAAAACAGATATATTTTTATTTCTTATATTTAATTTATTTTATCTTATTTTTAATTCAAAGTTGCATTCTGCTGGCTCTCACAGATAACAGTAGTTTATTGGGCAGGCACCAGGCAGTGTCATGATCGTGAATTGCTGAATTTTATTGTTAAGAAATGCAATGTAGTGTCTCTGTCATTCAGTGCTAAAATTTGGAAAGTTATAGAAATACAATAAAAATAATTTGTGTTTGTCTATTCTAAACTCAAATAAAATCAATTTAACGGCAATAGAATTTTCAAATATTCGTTAGGTAAATATTCATTCATAAAATAATTCATTAGGTAAAATATTTTTCAAAAAAATGACACTCATTTTTGAGCAAATATTTTAGATATCCGCAATCGGATCCCTGAATCTATTAAGTTTATTAAGTAGTTTTTCAAAAACAAAAAAATTTTGGTCAACAAATATTGAAAATAGAATGAGAAGAAGCATTTAAAAAACCGATTAATTTTTAAGGAGAATTTTACAAATTTTTACTTTTAAGTTATTGAACAGAAGAGATATTTTTAAAATTAAAATTTATGCATAGTTTACATTCAAGCATAGCAAAACAATCAAAATTTTGTCGAAATCATAAGGGAAAAAATTTGGAAGTTTAGAGCTTTTTAATATTAAATTTTGCCTGGTTGAAATATTAAATTAAGGTATGGCTTTAAATTTTAAATCATCTATATGACTTTTAGATAATTTATTGAATTTTGATCGGTAATTGAAAAGCTTAATCGACATTAATTTATATAGATGGCTGGAGCAGCAATTGATCAAAAAACCCGTACAGTTGCAGTTTCCTCAAGTATCAGAAAATGTCCTCAAGTAACAAAAAATTACTGAGAATAATTTTAACCCTTTATTTACCGAATTACATTGTCATCAATTTTTTAAATTTTATTTCTGTATCATTTATATGTAATTGGTAGCTGAATGTATGTTCATGAAACATACCTTCAATTACCAGAAAAATATTTAATTTGCCATCCGCGAGCATGCATTCTTACTGGTTAAGAGAGATTTTATCATATTGTAATTTATCTTATTAATCTAAGTCACGCAGAAGATTCAGATACAATTATGTATCTTTCTCGCAATAAAGAGGGCCGCGGTGGCCTGGTGGTAAGGTCCCGGCTTCGGAACCGGAAGGTTTCAGGTTCGAGACTCGATTCCATCGCAGAACCGTCGTGTGAGGGGGTCTCTTTCACGTTAAATCTGTCAGGCCAAACGTCCTCCCGCTGGTGTGGTGTGGAGAGGGGGGTTCCAGTTCAGGTGTCGTCCTCGTCATCTGATCATGGTTCAAAATTGCGAGGTCGGTCCCAAAATAGCCCTCGTGTTGCTTTACAACGGGACATTAATATAACTAAACTTCTCGCAATTAAGTTCAATTTCAAGGAGTGATAATGTCTTAGCATTTTCAATAGAAGTGTCCCATTTCCCAAACGATTCGATTGAGGAACTACCCTGTATGTGTATTTGATGCACGCTGAATCATAGGGGGACAATTGCAGCTTAGGCAACTTAGAAGCTTGCAGAAGGGGTGCTTTCTCAGGAGTCATCCTAGACGTATGACAATCGTTCTGATTTTGAAGTACGTTTTAGCTCAACAATCTTATTGTTTCAAACGGGAAGGATATATGTTTGAACTAGATTCATTTTTCGCATAATGAATCTAAATTTGACATATTTTGTTGTAGTCTCTGAACATAATACACACTAGTTATATATTTTTTTTAATTCTTTCTTACAAATATAATCGAATAATTTCAAAAATTCTTATAAAAAATATATATAATTTGACCTGTACGGATGCACTTTTCTCATCAGTAAGTATATAAAATTATCGGAAATAATTTTTAATCCTTCAATCATAATAATAATTTTTACGAAAATGAAAATAATTTTTAATCCTTATATCACCCTCAATTTTATGTTTACTCCATTAGATAATTTTTGGTTCAGAATAAGACCTGGAAAGCGGAAACATTTAATTAATAAAAATTATTTAATTAATCTTGTTTAAAATTAAGGGGATGGTTTCTTTAGCTAATATATATTGCTTGTAGCTCAAGGTAACGTTCTTTGTATTTTTTTAAAATGCCATCAGTAAAAAAAATCATATTACTAAGATATGAGAATGACTTAAACTGTTTTTGGCGGTTTATCTTTATATAAAGATTTTAAAAAATCAAAAAGTCTTATTAAGAATTACGAAGAATTTGGCACATCAAACGAGCTTTGACCAAACACACTAAAACGTTCAATATTTATAAATCTGTATTGAAAAGTTTTAAGGTGATAAATTATTTTTACTTATTGCATAAAAATTTCAGCTGATTGAAAAATAAAAAAATAAGGAAATAATTTCTTGCCGGTGTTTCTTTTCTTCGACGCAGGCATCAATTCGTTTAATTATTGCCACATTTAGAAAGCACCTCAGGCAAAGAGGACGTGTTTTTCAGAATTGCAATCAGATGTCAAGGGCGGAACCTCTATTGACACGCGACTTCGCGACGACAGAATAGACCATTTCGAAGGAAAGCCTTATATCTTTTTTTTTAATTATTTCGGAACGTTCAGATATAAAGAAGAAAGTTACGAAATAATATTAGTTCTGCATTTTCTTGCTTCTATCAATGACAAATTATGAAAATCAAAGTTATTTTAGAAGCTTTGATAAAATCTTTTTCAGACTGGAAAACTAAAATTATCTCAGTCTTTTAATATTGAAAAAAAATATGGAAAATGTATGCCTCTCATAAAATCATTTCTGAGCATTATGTACCCAATTCCGTTGTAAATGTATCCTGTAACTATCAAAAGATTTCTGGGATATCTTGAGTAATACGAGACAGAACTGAAACTTATTTAAAAACAAAACCAGGGACAGTGTTTTCTTATCAGTTTCTCTCAATATAATGTCCTCTTTATTAAGATATTCAATTATGCTTGTAGGTACTTTTTAAATAAGGATATTTGAAGCAATATTTTCAAATATCAGTGATGCAAAAACTTAATAAACATACAAAAATATTTCATAATTTTATTATTTTTAAAAAATATTTTAAGGAAACTTAGAAACCTTTTTTCCCCAAATCTAATATTTTTTCAAACATTTCCAATTTTTAAAAAATGGCCAGAATTATATCCTTTGGTATGTATAATTTTTGATAAATTGATTAGGAACTGAAGCAAAAGATTAGGTTTGGTTTAGTTTAGATTTTTATCAACGACCAGTTTCAAGGAAACACCAGGGCTATTTTGGGATGGATGTCGTAATTTTGAACCGCTGTCAGATGACGAGAACGACACCTGAGCTGGCTTTTCTCTCCAAACTACCATACCACCGCAGTTGGAGGGCGTTTGTCCCCTACGGATTTAAAGTGAAACAGACCCGTTTACACGACGGTTCTTCGGTGGAATCGGTTCCGAGTCTGAAACTTTAACACCAAGCCACCGCCAGGAAGAAATTCTTGCAATGCAGGAACTTTCTTCAAAGTTTTAAAGGTGTATAAGTTTACAATGCTCATCATTTCACTTATATTTTGGTTCATGCCTTAGACAGCAGTATACATTAATACCGTGACAAATTTCAGACCTCTATCTTTAATAGCATTTAAATAATCGTGTTTGAAAAAAAATAGGAAAAACCCCATTTTGGGAGAAATGGGATTAAAATTTTATTTTTATTTTTTAATGAGATGGTGAAAGTATTTTTCTTTAAAGCTTCCGTGATTAATGAGTAATTCCACCTTTCTTTAGAAGTACTTCATTCCTTTTTTAACTTTCAATTTTGGGAGAAAAAAATTACTCTTCACTCTAATGAGTATGTATTGTGATCTGCTATTCAGCTAGTATCAGCAGATCTCGATATTTCTCCATTTTTTAAAACTGTAAAATGTGTGTTAACAAACGTGGAAATATTTCTCTCAATTACTACTTGTCACAAGTTTGATTTAAATGCTTTCTATGTGAGAAATTCCAGTGTCAATGAGAAATTAAAATATTTTTGATTCAGAATTATCAGAATTTGTAACAAAGCTATAAAAAATGAAAATCGTACTGAAAATATAACTAAATTATATCCAGTATATGGTAAAAAAATAAATAAGTAAAGTCGAGGATACTTAAATAATCTGTTAAAATAAGGAAAAAAGCTTATCAATAGTATTGTGTACAGTTTCTTTATTCAGTTATTAAATTCTATTAAAATGATTATAATCACATTTCTAATTATCCAACATAAAATAAAAAACGATTTTGAAAAGTTAAAACAGCAAACTGATTAATGAAATGGTTGAGAAAACGATAACTTTTGATCAGAAATGGGGATTTCATACAGGTGGATACCTCAAGCTTCATAGCACAGGGGAGGAAATTGGATATGAATTTTAAACCTCTCCCTTTTGAGTCTAAAGTTTAACACATTTAACTTAGTGATGAAAGGAATACATACCTAATTTCATTAAATTACCATGTTTTTTTTTCTGAGTTATAATGTCTGCATTCAAGCCGACAGATATTTATTCGGTGGGCATTGTGTTTGTATTGAAACCCATAAATTTACTGTAACGATAACATTTCGAATTTCATTTTTCTAACTTATTGTGTTTGTGATTTACCGTTATCATACAGACACAGAATTATCGAAAGAGACGAAGTTACTGACAGAGAGATAATGTTCCAAAAAACATTTTTCACTCTCATGGTCATCTTAAACGCGGTGATTCATTAAAAACTCGAGATTCATGATTACAATGCTCTCTCTCTTTCTATACTCCTTATAAAAGAAAATAAAAATAACGAATTAATTATATGAAGTTTATAAGTAAATAATCTTCAGATCAAGATACTTGATGTAAATGATGCATACATAGGAATATCGAGCAGATTTTAACGGTACGTAAATGATAGATTTTCTAAATACAATAATGAGCTAAATGAATGGATTACAGAACCAGATTTGAAGCTAAGTAAAATCCTCTATAAAGGAATGTGGAGGATTTTGGTCTTACGAATCGAAAATTCTCTTCAGCAAAATCGAAAGTGAGATACTCAAAACAAATGAACTTATCAATGATGAATGATTAAAACAGAAAAGCTATATTTTCCTTGTAAGAAAAAAATCATTAAAAATTGAACATGAAAAACATGACTGTTAAAACAGCTCAGCATAATTAATATTTATAACAATATAAGTAATATAATTTATAACAATGTAATATATTATTTACAGTAATAATATTCACTTTATTTCATAATTAATATAGCTCTTATCCTGGTAATTAAAAAAATATTTATTCATGGGCGTTACACAAATATAAATTTTCATTAAAATTTATCGTAATATATTTATCATTTTGTTTTACTCATTCTGCTTCTTAAAATATGAGGAAATGAGAGCGTAATATAAATAATTTTATATGCATAATATCCCTTTCAAGAAAGTTTATTCAATTTTGGATATATTATGAACGCAAGATATGAATAAACATTTTCAATAATTTTGTTACCTTTGTTGATGACTTTCCAGAAATAAGAACTCAGTTGAAGAGTTTGCTCTCTAATAAATATTAAATTTGGTTCAGTTTCAATTTCTTGCAAATATTTACTGTGTTTCGTTTATTATTTTTCTATCCTTTCACAATCAAAGGACTTATTGAAAATAAATCTAATATTTCATTTAAACAATGTCTGCACTGATAAGGCACGTGCTTTACATATAATCATATAAGTTTGTAGCACTTCATCTTATACATATATAAAACAGTATATTATAACTAATTAAAATGTATGTTTTTTTATTTTTAACCTAAAACTAAAGGTTTTTTTACTGTCGAATTTTTTAATTTAATAATTTTAGTATGCAGTATCTAAAATTTTCTATTATTAAAATTTGAAATATATTTAAAAATTTAAATTCAATACTTTTTTAATTATATGAAATTTAAAAGAAAAACGAAGATATCAAATGTTGCTTTATCTAGAAAAACAATTAAAATAACATAAATGCTCAATCTATTATATAAAAGTAGATCAAAAAATAGAAAAAGACAGCTAAAGATAAATTGTGATAATACTATAAAACACGAAACGTATGTAAAATTGTTTTGCATCGAAAGACAAAACTATTCTTACGATGATTCTGAGACAAAGAAAAAGGGCAAAATTACACGCACTGGCTGAAATCAGATTCTTGTCTGGTGAGCGATAATGACATTAAAAAAATACGAGGCGTTTTGAAATAAGTGGTGTTTATCTCAGGCTATTGTTTTCGATTATATTCGCTTGTTTCATTTTGCTTTGAATAATTCATATCAGTCCGTTTTTATTAGAGAAAAATTTCAATACTTTCACCTTTGAAGAATTCATCTACAACTTAAAAAATATTTGATATCACAATAAAATTAAGCATCTGATACGAAATCAGTAATGAATTACGAAAAACTACAGATTAAATCGACCAATTAATGAGCAGTCGTTAATATGATATAGCATAGCTAATGTTTGCAGTAATTTTGTGTATATATATATATATATATATACAGACAGACAGACAGACAGACAGACAGACAGACAGATAGACAGATAGACAGATAGACAGATAGATAGATAGATAGATAGATAGATAGATAGATAGATAGATAGA
>JAPMOQ010058975.1:4620601-4720004 GCA_026543055.1 Argiope trifasciata
AGATAGATAGATAGATAGATAGATAGATAGATAGATAGATAGATAGATAGATAGATTTTATATCGTGCAGGTAATGAATGCTCTTAAAGTATACATTTTTCTCTGACGGGCCGTGATCTGTATATTATTATTTTACTTATTTCGCGTCTGTTACGATTGTATTTTAAAACCGATGGCATTGGAAAAAGTAATTTACAAGAAAAAATATTTTAAATAATGAAATGGTTTTTTAAAAAATTATATATCTGTTGTTTTCGGTTTGATTTGTAAAGCATTTTTTACGTAATTTTGATAATTGAGTTTTAATTATAACTTCTATAAAGTGTAAACAAATTTTTTACAAATATTTTTATTGTAGATATGGAAAGGTGTATGTGCATAAATATTATAAATAAAATTGTATGCAACATTTCCGTTTATTGTTTATAAGTGCTTAAATAATTTTAAAAGCGCACAAAATGTTTTCTCTAAATACCAGCTCACTTGTCAACCCTTTAAAGTATAAAGGAATACAGAATCTAAAGAGGAAATTTTGTCTTAATCTCATAAACTTTCTGTTGAATTATCGGCACAATTACAAATATAAATACTAAATATAAAAATATTGCATTTTTTTACCTCATATGCTTTTCTAATTAATAATAACGCTCAAGGAGTTATAAAATATTTTAAGAATCAAAATTGAAATTTTATTTGAGCTACACACACAGTGCAGAACTTACGTGGGATATTTTTTAATAAAACTTAGGCTGATTAAAAGTAACGCAAGACAAAGGATCTGCTATTCAAATTAACAATTCACTTTCTATAAATAAATAAATATCTTATTATCCAGTGTTGAGAACCTTATTCAAGTTAATTAAGACTTTGATTATTATGTAACTTCTCTGTATCACTTTCATGGGTCTATAAACAATAACTATGTGACGAGGATACAAAACATAATAGCAAGCAAATATTTCCCAAATGCTTTGAAGAGTTGAAATTATTTTCTTAAATGAAGCTCCCGTTTTTTGTTTAGCTTTGTATATTATTAGATAGAAGAATATCTATCCTAAATTTCAGAAAAGTACATCAGTCTCTCAAATTTGATTTAAATCTACAACTTAATATCAGAATGCCAAGCTAAACTTCCTTCATCTAGCTCATTATGTATTTCAGTAGACATTGATTTTTGATGCTTACAATGTGTGTGCGTGCGTGTGTGTGCGTGCGTGTGTGTGCGTGTGCGTGTGTGTGTGTGTGTGTGTGTGTGTGTGTGTGTGTGTGTGTGTGTGTTCTATATTGCGTATATGAGAAAGTAAAAATAGCGATTATGAAGTTCGAGGGTGTAGCTACTGAGGTTATTTTAGACACAAAAAGATAATTTAAAGATAAGATTTGTTTATTTCTACCTCCGCAGATACTCACTTTATCAGACTTGCCTCATTGCGAAATAATTTTGTTTACAAAATCTGTCAACAATCATGTTTTATGAAACATTTATATCATTGGACGAAATACTGTTCTCTTAAATGTTAATCTTTGGTAAAACAAAAGGAGGTATAAAAATAAAACAATCAAGAGAACGCGTTTTATATAAATATATGTATGTTTTTGATGTAAAGATTTGGAAGTGAACCAGACAGACGAAGAAGAAAAACAAAACAGAATGAAAGTAGTGATCGTTAATTTATATCACCGAAACATTTTCTTAAAGTATTAATATGTATCTGACGGTTCAGTGATTAAGATCATAAAATAACGATCTATATGCTGAAATAGCACAGGATATTACATTTTATAGAAGGGTTTTCATGAGATATTTCTGAAAATGATTTGGGCTTTGCGTTTTATATTGTTATTCTTCTTGAAGATAAGTAATAATCTCATTAATCCAGCAATGTATATTCCTATGGATTCTTTTAAAGGAAAAATCATCAATGTTTGGTTATTATTTTCAGTGTTTTGGGTTTAAATATTTTATCGTATCGATTCAGATAGTTTAACTTAGTATCATTAGGAAAACAATAAAAAAATTTAGTCAATTGTTAATGCAGTTTACTATCGTAATAATTGGGGCTATCCAGTCAGCGTAATTGGAAATAACGACATATATATAACGACATCGGATGAATTTACAAAAAATTAAATATGCCTCTACTCTGTAGTTGCGTGTATTACTATCACTTTTTAAACCTATTTCACCACAAATTTATAAGAAGCAAATGTATGTATTTACGTTTTTAAACGAAAAGTCAAATATTTTGAAGAAACTAAATTTTTCCTAGGCTTACAAGCATTATTGATGATCAGGTTATGTAAGAATTAGTCGCGATTTACGAATTCATACTACATGGAGAATTCACTGTATTTTAAGAGATTTCGTTGTATTTATAATGAAAAATTGAGACTAAGGACTAAACAAATCCTGAATGTTAAAAACCTTTCATGGATGAACATTTTCATTAACAAATATTATAATATGTAGTAATATGTAATATGTTGAAAAAACTTCGAAAATAAAAAAAAACATATTGAATGATTTAAAACAGTTTTTTTTAATTTTAAAATGCATTTAATTTATGACTTATACTTTACAATATCATAGCCAAGCACATCAAAAGTCTGTTGGAAAGGGGGAGGGGCAAAAATTTAATGAAAAGTACCAAAAAATTAGCCTAAATGTAACAAATTATTTTTGGTATATGACATTTTATATTGATACACTTAATTTTATGTACTTAACTTTAAATTTAATTAAATTTAATTTTAATCAGTCTTAATGATGATGTATGTAAAATAAGTTTCCTTTCATTTTGTGTAGTTGTCTCTTTTGACCAGTCATGCTGTGTTGGTGGCTTTTCCGTCCATGTGCCTAGTTGGTTCATCGCGATACGGCAATAGTCTGCCATCATTGAAGTATTCCATCTTCCTTGATAACGATTTTCCATTTTTTGGATATCCTGATATAATCTCTTACCCATCTCTTCAATAACAGCACCCAAATTCTTAGGAAAGTAATCCAAATGTGAATTTAGAAAATGAACCTTCAAACTCATGGAACAGCCTAAATTTTGATACTTCAGTAGCATGGTTTTAACGATCGATTTGAAATTCGGATCATTCTTGTTGCCCAGAAATTTTATTGCTACATCTTTAAAAGCAGACCAGGCTTCTTTTTCAACTACTTCCATTTTCAAACAACTCCCCTTTAACAGCTACCTATAATCCGGCGTCATTCGTTTGTTTTTCTGAGAAATTCCTTATCAGTGTTAAATAAAATGAATATAAAATAAACTTTATGAAAAACGTAATAAAACGGAAATTTAGGCTAATTTTGTGCAGTTTTCATAAAATTTAGCCCCCCCCCTCCACAACGGACTCTTGATGTGCTTAGCTATGATATTGTAAAGTATAAGTCATGAATTAAATTAAATTAAATTAAATACATTTTATAATAAAAAAACCGTTTTAAATCTGTCAATATGTTTCATATTTTCGATGTTTTGCAACATATTACAAATTTCGAAAACTGCGTTTTGCAAAACATTCTGACGTGATGGAAAAAAACCAATGTCCTATTCAGGTTCAGCGTGAAAAAATGCATAGGAATCAATAATCAAAAGTTAAAAAACATAACATAACCCGAAAAATGCAGGCCTGTGTAATTAAAGAAGATATGAACATTTATTTTCATAGGCAAGTTATCGCGATTATCTATCTGGAGACGGGTAATTTTATTATTGCACTGTATTAAATCTTCTATTAGACTCTTATTTTTTGCATCGTCTTTCCCTTAATTGGTAGTGGTTTTGGAGATATGGAGATCCTTTCTCTTAGAATTTCTAATAGCATTTTGCAGTTTCATTTACCACCTAAGCGAAACATCATATAAAGAGCAGAGTGAAAATAGGGAACGAAATAGTCGGAAATATTCGTACGACAGTTTTTTAGCATTTTATTGTTGCCAAAAGTATTGAGAAAAATTCCTGGGCCACGCGCTTTAGTGTTTATATATAGATTATTATATTACGGTAGCCATCAACTATAAAGTAGAATTTCACAAATTCCTTTATATGACTTTTTCAGACAAATTAAACTTTGTATAAAATAAAAAGATATTTCGAGCTCTTAACACTTCATTGACATGATATTTCGCATTATTTAATTATTTTTTGATAAGTATGCTATATACTTTACAAGAGATTTAAACATATGTACAATCATGAGCAATCGAAAATTTTGAAAGGATATAACATTTTTAATTGATTTGGAGGGGTAGATGGAAATATCACATTGTTGAATTCCCAAATCCTTCTGATAAATCCCTTAATTAGGACTAAATTGTCCCGTAAAATTAATTAATAATTGTCTGACTTCGTATCCGTGCTTGTAAATGCAAGGAAACGCTTTGCTGTTGAATCTAAGTCTTCTCAATGTAAGACATTGTTTGCACAAAAAACAATAAAAAAAACTAATCTAATTCACAATCTTTAATGCATTTTAAAAATATATTAGATAACTCAACCTTTTGCGTTTTATATCTTTATAATATGTATTGTTTCTCACCATATATTTTTTAATTTGTATGACATATATCAATCGAATGTATGTATGTTAAAAGATATTATGTTTAATTCTATTCTCATGAAGTCATTCATTTCCAATATCATGATTTAAAAGATATATGAATGTAGTAGATAAGTTATGCAATTCTTTTCTTATGTTTGAAAGCCCCTGTATGCTCTGAAACTGAGGAGTAAATAGATAACAAGTAATATATTATTAGATACCAAATGGACATTTTTCAAGATCCCTTTGCTGCTCTGTAAGTATATATATGTAAGTGTATTAAAAAGTCTCAAGGCTGTCTTTGTAGAAAACCAACAAACTGCAGTGATGATAGCGTATGTATAGAATATATTTTTTAAGCGATCTAAATATTTAATTATTTTTCTTCTTTCCAAAAATCGCAGTTCTAAACGATCAATATCGTATTTTAACCCTCAGGGCTCCGAAAAGTAATTCGATGCATAAAGAGTTGCAGAATAAGAGGACTTGTTTATTGCTCCGAAAAATAAATATATATGAATTTTTTAAGATGAATTTTCCCAAAAAATTAACATATTTTTAACACTTTTAAGTATTTTTATCCGTCAAAATTTAAGAAAATAAATAAAACGACAAAATGGTGCGCTGCCTTGAATGGTACCCGAGAGGAGACATTGGAGTGTTAAGGATTAAAATCTATTAATACTTGACATGGTATCATGTAATACCACCCACTTACAGTAGTTTTTTCAATTGGTGAATTATAAATAAGCCTAAATTTCATGCACCAGGAAAAATTCTTGCAAACAACATCGCCAATATGCGAGTTACCTACATTCCTTTAGAGGACAAAGAAAAAACTTTAATTTCTTATTAAATGTTTTTTGTACAGTTATATCCTTTCATATACATAAGAATGACAGAGAGTTAGTTACCAGACGAATGCTAATGCTCTCTCTGTTTTGAAGTTGAACCAGCATGTTTGTTGAGATTACAGCCAGCACGACGATTCAAATATTTGATTTAAATTGATGAAGTTTATTGGCACAAGAACCATTTATGATTAAACTAAGTTAAACATATGAGGAAAACAATAGGGATTGCCAACCTCTAAACAGTTCTTTGATTTCATCCGAAACCTAAGTGATTTCTCCGAAATAATGCATTTGTATATCTCTATTAGAGAAAAGTGTATTTGTATTAGTATACAATCGATAATTACAGCCTCCTTAAACAGACACACATTTTTGGAAAGGAGAAAAGAATAGATATACCCATCTACGAAATGTTCTTTGATTGAGATGTAACAGAAAATCAACTGAATTTCTTTCTTAAATTATTTGTATTCAATATGGTATTTGACATATAACTGTCTCTCCAGGCATATGAAATATGCTTTAATCCCGTAATAGAAAATCAGCTGCAATTTGCAGAAATTTTTGCTTAAATGCTTTGTATTCATTTTAGTATCTGCTATGGATGCATCATAATTTATAAATAATATGGATTCTCAATTAAGAAAAAGGCATCGAGGAAATTATTTCAATCTGGTATTTTTATACTATCGCAACTTATATTGTGAAAGGAAGAAAATAGCAAGAATTGCAAAAATCACTGTATAACTTCATTGTCTTTGTGCTATGTAACAAAAATAAATATTAGATTTCCCGATTTCTTATTATTTCATTAGTTATTTTAATTAAGTTTAATTATGTTTTATTTTTCACTCTTTTTTGTATTAGCGATATTTCTATTTTCTATAAATATCGTTTAATACACTACTCGGATTAATCAGTTTTTTTTTATAATTCTGTTAGATACGTATTTAAGCAATAAGGAACAAAAGCTGTCCTATAGACCATAAATTGTCCTTTTCAGGACAAACTTTAAATGGAATATGCTAGAGATAATAGAAACTCGAAACTGTCTGTTTAAAGACTTAATTCAAAGCGGAAGATAAACAGTTGTTAATTTGAAGAAAAAGAGTCGTGATTGTTGTACGAAACTAGGATATCTTTAGTCCATTTATCACTGCGATTTCTACATCGTAGTTTCTACTGCACTGCAGAAAGATTATCTTTGTATAATGTCAAAAAGAGCCATGTGTATGTGTGTGGGGAGGGAAGTAATCAATACATTTACGGGCAAGTACATCGAAATTGCTTATGTATTTACAGTGCCAAAATATTCAGATTTATCTAAAAAGCAGTCTGCCGTGGTTATTTTCATTAGTAATTTTATTTTCCCTCTCATATTTTCGAATTCAAAGAAAAAACATTGAAATCGTTACAAAAATTCGACCTCGAATCTTAAACGAATCGCCATGTTTTAGAATTTCGTGAGTCCTACAAAACTATTTCAAAGCTTCTCATCTTGTGTATACAATAACTCAAAAACGGTATAAGATAGAAAGGTGAAATTTGGCCTGTGATCCTCATGCCAAAATTATAAATATCTCTGTAATTTTAAAGGAAATATTTTTATGGGAAACTTGTCTGTTTCCGTGTGGATGCAAACACAGTAATTCAAAAATATGTGGAGCTAAATAGACAAATTTGGGCCTTGTAGTTTAATCACTGAATGCTGAATTGAAGATTGTGTTCAATTTTGGATGAAATTCATCACTGGATTGATTGTCTTTCAATCTATGTATTCGGAGTATCTGTGAACAATTATTCGAATAACCAAATAGATAAATGAAGTTTTTTTATGTCATTTTAACATCAAAGTTGAAGTCATGTACAAAATTTGGAATTCAATTATTGTTTGAGATTTTGGCAAGCTTCGTTGAGAAAACCTTTAATCACCATATAGAAATGATCCTATGAAGTAAGATTTTATTAGAGATCCTTCATACATGCTTGATTCTCCACTATACTCAGTGAAGGATTTCAGATAAACATGTTGACTGCCACCAGACTCATTGTGGCTTACATATGTTATCTAATTATACAGAAACTTCTATTGAATTAGATGGCATCTTTCTTCTTATGGCTGAAAGATAGTACCAAAATGATCCTCCAAGTAAATTGATGAACCGATTATAAAACAATATTCATGGCAATAAACATGTAAAGCAGGCTAAACAACTGCTTAGAACCGATGACCAGATGGGAGGAGGAGAGGGAACACAGGAAGGTCGATTGAAAACTTGTTTAGCATAACTGCCAAATAAAGAATTGAGCAAAAAACAAAAATTATATGGATTATAAAATATTAGGTCTGCTGACTCTGCTCATATATGGTTATTGAAATCATAACTAAAAAATTAAAATACAATAAATTACTTATAATACATTCGAATATTAATTATTCTTTTAACTGGTTATATTATATTCAACTACTATAAAACAATAATTTTAATATTATGTTTATTTGTAATTTATCATTTCTATCATAATAATTGAATTTTGTTTGTTTGTAAGTCAAGAAATCCTTAATTAATAATTAGGATTGATTTTTAAAACATTTTCCTTCTTAAATAGTTTTTCTTGTATTATATTGTAAATGAATAAATAAAAACTTATATAATTTATAAAATTATTAATATAAAAAGTTTAACTAAAATAAATCATTAACTTGTTGATGAAGTTAAAAATATTTAGAAATGGGAAACCAAATTGGTCAAGGTCTCATAATGAGCTCTGCCTAAAGCCGTAAAATGTATGAAACTTCCACTGGCTATAATAAGATAAAAAAAATATTTTTCAGGGCAGCCGAAATCTGGAGGGGGGCTGTCGTTAAATGTATGTTTTAAGCTAAACATATTTAATGCTTTATCTATGTTAGGCTTTATCTAAACTAGATAGTACAAAATCAATCCGTGCATCTGACACTTTGCTTGACAATAGGCATTAAAAGGGGATGTTTCTGAACCTTATCTAGTAATTACTGCAGTATTTTTAGTTAAATATCTGGACGTTTATTTTTTAGTTAATTAACATTTTTCACTAAAGCATGCAGATCTTCTAGCGGCATTTACTTAAATGATAAATCTAAGAAACTTACCCAAACTTCATTTCTCCGTTTCTTATAAGAATTGAAGCAAAGGTTTTCTTTTCTATCTCCGGTAAGAAACACTTTGACTCGGGAAAGATGGGTTCTAGAAAAAGATTGTTAAAATACAAAACCGTGGGGAACTCAGACCAATTTATATGAAAGAAAAAAGTTTGACGTTCTTCAATAGGAATCTTGAAGCTAAGTATTTTTCCATCAAATGTCAATATTTTCATTTTTGTTTGGTTCTTCTTCCATGAACTAAAATTTTACAATAATAAAAGTTTTTGATTTCATTTCTTATCTAAATTGAATTTCAGAATTTTCCTAATGTCAGAGACATTTTAGAACCAAAGTCATCACTTTTTAAACAAGTTCAGTAAATCCAGTTTTCAAAGAAAAAAGGCAATTTGGAATTCTACGTGCATTTTCATTTTTGTCCATACATGGGAAAGATTTGTATGATCAATGTTTCACAAATTACAAAAGTATAAATTATAATAGTTTTAATAATAAAATTTAAATGTAATTAAAATATGATACCGCTAAATGTTAATAAAATATTCCAATTTTACCTTGGTTAATAATAGATAACTCTGCTAAGATAAATAGCTGCGTTAATGAATTTCAAAGTTCTATAGAAAGTATTACAAAATTTTATTTCTAAGCAGTTGTAAAATAAAATTCTATCATATTAATGAGCTTCACGCAGAATTCAAAAAGAGCCAAATAAGGCTTTATAACGATGAATCTAATAGAAAATGTTCAAAACTTTTAAATACTTTATTCAAAGGCTTTTTCACAAAATAAAGCTGACATTGTGCACTATAGACATCTTCAGGTAATAGGCAACTGTTAGAACCACCATAAACATTTTTTATTTTAATCTTGAATTAATCCGTAAATCGATAAAGAAGTATATTATTTAATAATTAAATTTTAGAAGAATTTGCAATTAATTCTACTCAGAGGTCAATCTCAGGGAATTGAAGTATGTGGAGCTAACAAATGTGAAATAATAAAAAAGAGAAAGTTAAAAATGCGTGACGAGCTAGTATACTTTCGAATTGCAAAATATTCGAAAAAGAGTTCAGCATTTTTATAAGGCTTTAAATATTTATCAATATGAAAGATCAAACTAATACAATGGAAGTTCCAGTAATAAGAATTCGAGAGGCGTAAGAAAAAAATTAAAGACTCATAACAAAAGTGGTTTTATCTTTAAAATTAAATAGTATTGTTTTTATGAGGGAAATGAAGAGTCGCGAAAAGGAATTACGATAAATATAAATCACAGCCAAAATATTTTTAATGGTTTTTCCCTATATTATCAGATTTGTTCATTTCATACTTTAAAAATGCTAATATCTTTCCTTCCTTTTTATTAAAAAGGTTTTTATTTATTTTTTGCACACGTTTATTATATATAAGAAACCTTTTTGATTCCGATTAGTTTAGTTATATTAACGCCGTGTTTTAAAGCAACATCAGGGCTGTTTCGGGACGGATCTCGTAGTTTTCAACCACGGTCAAATGGCAAGGACGACACCTGAACTGGCAGAGGGATGTTTAACCCTGATGGGTTTAGCGTGTAACAGGCCCTCTTACACGACAGCTCTTCGATGGAATCGGGTCTGGAATCTGAAACCCTTCGACTCACGAGATGAGACCTTACCACCAGGCCACAGCGGTCCCACTGTATTTCGAAATCATTAATTCTTAAGTGATATTTTTTTATGGTTGTAAAATGAAAAGAATGAAAATAGCTGATTTTTCTCATTTATCAAAATGCATTAAAAGGAAAATGCATATTTCTTAGACTAGTAAATATTATATATCATAAAATCTAGTTATACTCCTGTGTAATATACATAGCAAATCTTAAAAGAAATTGAAACAAAAAAAAATGTTCTAAGCAAAATATCTGAAATTTCTTACAAAGAAAAAAAATTCTTTTAAATTCAAATTTTAGATAAAGAGATAATTTAAAAATATATTTATTCTCATAATAAATAGTTTGAATCTGAATGATAGGATGCATTGCTATCAAAATTTTCTTTATAATAATTAAAATTAAAAGTATTGTAGTAAAAGTACTATTCCCCCTGAATTTGCATGCAGGACAAAAAAGAAGATTCTGGTTAATAAAATATTTTGAAATTAATTCAATATTAAAATGTTTGCCTCTAATTGAATAGGGAAATACAATAAGTAATATAAAAAATTTAAAATTCAATTCCTACTTAGAACAACAAAGAAATTTTTTATTTTAGTTACATTTTATCCAATAATTATCAAAAAAATATTAAATATCAAAAAAATTATTGAATTTTCGAAAGAATTGAACTAGCAGTGTTCATCTTTACGTGAAAAATCCTGAAATCCCTGCATTTAACCGATTGGGTTACTGCCTACTACATTTAAATTTTCCTTACAAACTGCTAAAACTCTACTTAAAGTATTAAAAATTAATTTAATTTAATTAATAAATTAATATTTAAAAAACGGTATCATACAAGTTTAAAAAATGTATTTGAACTTGAGTGGATGAATAAAAAGTATTTTATCAACGATTGAAAATGTGAATAAGATAGTATATAAATAAATATATATAGGGAGAATATGAACAAATAGTAGGAATAGAAAAAAACAAAGAATTAGGTTTACAAACAAAAAATATATTCCCACTCAATGTATCATTCAGATTTGACAAATATTTATTATTTTCTAAATTAGTTACAGCAAAGCATTCCTAATGATAATTTCAACAAAATACGATTTCATTTGTATTTTGTACGACAGCATATATATGAATATAGAGAATTACATCTTCGAGGCTTATTTAAATTAAACTGTTTAATATTGTATCTAGGTCGTTATCATCATCATGGCAATACTTTTTTATGTCAAAAGAAAGAAATTTAACGAAGTGAAAAAGTCCTTTAGTTAAAGAATCCAACACGTATAAGTCGCATAGGGAAATCTTTACAGCTCACAGAAAATCTAATTTACGATCTGAACATCAGCGTATTGAAAATGCATAGTTTGCAGTTCTGCATTTTAAAATAAACCGCGAAAGGTTAGAATTCTATAACTCAAAGCAGCGAGCTGTGAAATATTTTGCAGCCAGTTCAATACATTTCTTCTTTTTTAAAAATCAATGATTTTGTGTTTAGATTGAGAAAAATCTCATCATTTTTTAAATATACATTATATATGTCATATTTTTAATAAAGCAGAATTTCGATTGTCGAGGATATTTACAGTCAAAACCGTCTAAAAGTTAGATATTCTATATTTCCATTATATATGAATGCAATTTTGTGCAATAAATTTTGAGTAGTTTATTTATGTATTACGACGCAATTTTATTTATATTCCTTTTTATAGAAATTTTGACAAATAGCAAACATTAGTTTCTTTTCAGTTTGAAATTGTTTCACGATATAAAAATATTATTTGCTAATTATTTTATTGTTATATAAGCTGTGGCGATTTAAGCGTTGGATTATTATTATACTAGCCAATGTTTGTGCATTCATTCGATTTCAAAATTTGAAAAATGTGAAAAATTAGTTTATTCCATTTTAAAAGTTTTATTGTAATCAATAACATGAAGCTTTTTATAAGTACTAATTGATGAATTTGGGAAATAAATATTTAAAATTTTTCGTGAATTTTAGAGAAAATTTTCTCTAAAATTCAGATTTGTAATTGAATTCATTTGCATAATATTTTCTTCTGATTGATCATGACTGTTGCTGCCCTGATTGATGCCTGTGATGTAATTCGGATCCTATCTAATAAGATGCGAACTCATTTGTTTTCTTTTAAATGTAAAAGAAATTTCATTGTAAGAAAGTATCTAATGATGCATGAATCACATGCTATGTAGTATTATGAATGAAGGGATATTCATGGGCTGATTAAGGTATTGAAACCAGAAGATATCAACTAATAAATAGTTTTCCTCTACTAGCATCAAATTCTACATTGACTTAGAATTTCTGCTGTCACGAGAATGTGAGTGACATGGCAATCAAAGTATTAAAAGTATTCTAAGCCCTCATAAAACTCATATTATTTATACTCGAAAACTCAGAACATAAGAATTTTTTTTTCATTCCGCAGAACTTTATAATTACAAATAACTAATTTTTAAAATGTATTGATTGAGAGTTTATTTAAATACAGTTATACTATTTGGCTTTGATATTTTTTTTAGTCTTAAAATCATATTGATCACTTTTTTTCTAACCGCAGTTTTCTAAATTTTCTTTTCAGAATAAAAGGAAAAATAAGAGAAAAAATCAATTTTAAGTTTAATTATTTAATTTTAAACATCAAGTGCAAAAAATTTACATTTACGCCATTTGTTTCTTTTTTGAGTTGAATAATTTGTACACAATTTGATAAGTGATTAAAAAATTATTAAATTACTACATTTTTGATGTGAAAACAGAAAAAATTATTTAAATTTCAATTTTTTAACAACTATGTCCAATATTAATTTGCATTCTTTACACTCTTACATAGATTAACGCAATTTTAGGTTAAAAAACTGTACAACACAGAATTAAATAAGACTGAATGATTACGAAAATCAAGTTGCCTAGTTCAAAGAGTTCTTAAGAGTCCCCTACATCAAAAATAATGTAAATAAAATGTTTGAGAAATTAATGACTAAATTATTCAAAATTTATATTTAAACAAATATGCTAAAACACATCATTGAGCCATGTAGGGTCAAATTCGATTAAGAGGGCATCTAATATTAGTATGCATATCAACGGTATCTCAATAACAGTTCATAAGTTTTTAAGTCATTGATCTATGATGCGTCATGATAAGAATCCTAATCAGAAATCTTAAGATTATGCGCTAAGGTCAATGCCTGCTAATTCATCTGTTTTGAATACACCTATCCCCCGATTTACACGGCACTCGGTTTACACGATTTCACTTTGACACGGTTTTTAAATTTGCACCGACCCGAGATGGATGATGGCGCATACAATAAGAGGAGAAGAGGATTTTGCTGAGGCAGATATTGTAGAACTAATGGAGGACAAAGAACTAGATAAGGATGATTGAGTGGACATGGTTAATGAAACAAATGATCGTGGCAGTGATCCTGACGAAGAAGAGTCTGTTGCATTCACAGCAAAAGTCATCCGTGAAGGACTTGAATGAGGGCGAAAATTGGGCAATCATTTTCTACAAAATGATCCGAATGTTGAACGAGCTCTCCTATTTCGGCGAGATATTAATAAACGCTTCACTCAATATGAGGAGGTCTCTAAGGATTGGATCAGAATAGACAGTTATTTTTATGTTTTTAAGATATATTTAGTTTTATTTTACGTTGAAATAAATGACTGAATTATGCACATTTTAGTTTGTTTTCGATTTACACGGTTTTACGTATAAGAATCAACGATTCCGATTTACACGGTTTTCTAAGGAACCTATCTTCAGTGTAAATCGGGGGATAGGTGTATTTCAAACTGTTCTTCTTTCAAATAAAATAAAAAATTCAATTAGATTTTATGTTTGCTACTTATGTCCAGATTCGATGCATTTTTGTTATCACTGACAATACATGAGCATGCCTTAGAGCTCATGCTTTTCTATTTTTATTATCATCAAGTATTTTTAAAAAACAGGAAGTTCTGCAGAAAATTTTAAAAATTTTAATTTAGTTTAGTTTGAGAAACATTCCTTTTCTTTAAGTTATGAAGACTATGTGGGGACTTACCCCTTAGTTTTGAACCAATCCTTCGGCAGAAGGGTATTTAAAATATGATGAGAAATCGGCATAAACGTATGCAGGTTCTCGCTTCCTTAAAACATACAATAATGGTACCATTATCTGTTTAACAGGAATATCTCTGATGACGAGTTGATGCAAATGTTAACTAGGCATTATTAGTAACATTTTAGCGCTGTATTAGTGTAATATTAGTTGCATATGCGACAACTTTTTGCCTGAAAGATCGTCGCATGTGCCATTTGTTATAAGGGATCATTATACTTCGGTCATGGAGTCAGAATTTGTGAAGCAGAATTTTTAATAACAAACTGGAGACCATTGATGAACTGGAGATAAGGTGAACAGCGAAATTTTGTATGCAGGGTTATCGAAACAATTGCAATGAAATCTAAGGGTTGTACTTGCTTTGTAAACTAACATAGTAAAGAAAAGCACCTTCATTTTAGTTTTCTTAAGTGACATCCTAAATAGCTTATCTTAGTAATATGGCCTGTAAACATCCTTACACTAGTCGATTTTATATTAGATATTATAAAACATGTTCGCAATTCTTTCGACTGCTGTACTTGTATCGGCATATAGCTATCTAAAACATTTGAAAATATTTCCTATGATTTCATTTCATCGGGTAAATAAAATGAAGAATGTTTTACGTTGTCTGAAATGAACTAACGCATGGTTGTTTTAATGTTGTTTCAGTCACTAAAGCAATGTTCACATTTATAAACAAGACTTTAAGCTTTCTTGTGTCATTTATATATATATATGAAAACTAGTCATTTGAAATCGATACAACAGATATAGAAAGTCCTGATTAGACAGAAATTTTGTACTTACATTGCAGTCATTTTCATAAAAAATTGTCATATCAGTTTTTGAAGTCTGGATAGCATTCTATCTTAATTTTTAGTGACGTATTAGTATTAATTTATTTTTCTGTTTGTGAATACCAATATCTTCTATTTCAAACATAAACTTGCAGATGTCATTTATTATTATAAACAACTTTCATTTACAGGATATTTAAATTAATTCCTAAATCTATATCGGTGACTGCAATAAAAATACCAAGAATTATTTTTAATATGAGCATTTTAAATGAAGAGGATAATAAATTAAACAAAAGTTGCAAAGAAACATTTTATTAGTAATTTATAATAATTTACTATTTTTTAGAAACCTTTTGATTAATTATTTTTATTTTTAAGGATTAATTGAGATCCATCCTTTGAAAGCAAAAGAAAAAAAATACAATCAGCGTGCCTCACAAATTATCTGGACAGCTAAGTTAATTGCTCATTCTTAAAATTTTATAAATAGATTTATCGATAAACATTTTTTATCCAAGATATTTGACGAAAATTTCATTAACAAGGAAGTTTTGTTCAAAAGAAAGCAAGAAAATAGTGGCAATATTTTTAGTAACAGATCAGTTTTTTAAAATTTATATATATATTGAACATTTAATTCACCTTTTGAAAAATCTTTTTTCTTTCCACAAACATTTCACTTTAAGCATTCAAGTAAAAATATTTACGGAAAATGATGGAATGTGCAGATGAAATAAGTTTTATTTTTCTTAAGGCGATAAATTAAACGTTATAAAATGGCAAATAACTGTTCTTCAAGTAAAAAAACGAAGCTTCTTAATCTAGATTTCTTTTTTTTTTCACGATGAATCACTGCTCAAAAAAATTAAATCTCGTGATGCGTAAAAAAGAAAAGGCTTTGATAATGAAATAACTCATCTACTAGAAGCATTACCAAGAGCAGAATGACTTATTTTTATCTATCAGAAGATAAATATTATTTCCATAAGGAAGTTGATAGTGTTTGTTATATGAAAGTAATAGTTTGATTTGATTGCGTCTTTGCGTAATGAAAAGGAATAAAAAGAACAGGAGTTATAAAATGGACGAAATTTAATAGGTAGCGTTAAATTTTATTATTTTTTTATTATTAATCTTTATTCTTTTTATTATTCAACTTCCATACTGCAATCTTAATCAGGTCCGAAAAATTATACGTGCTTCCAATTCCATTTGGAAACTTCCTTATGATCCTAAAAACAGTTTTTTTTCCAAAATGAAAGCTAATTAATAGCGACCAAAGAACCAATTTACTTTATAACACTTATTAAGTTTCATTAAAGATATTTAAATTAGAATTATTTATTTATTATTTTTAGCAACAATAAATGAATAATTTGAAATGTGAAAGGACCACAAATCCATTTGGAATTTTCATCCTGATTTTAAAAACGGAAGATACTTTTTATTACTGAATGTTAATTAATAGTATAAATTTAATTTTTAACACTTATTCTGTAGGTTTGATTAAAAATATTTGAAATCATTTTTAACCACAATGAATGAATAATTCGAAAAGTAAAAATTTTAACGATTTCAATATTGTTCTGTGTTATTTCACTTGAAGAAAAGAGATTTAATTTAAGAAACTGGGTTCTAAGGATTCGTTAGTAGCTCACAGATACGCAACAACTATTTAATAAGTATGGGAATTCGAGATAATGTTCAACACTCTCTTGCATTTAAAGTTTATTTTCAAAAAAAAATTTCTTTGCGAATTTTCATTTCAAACATTTTCAAATTCATGATCGAGGCAACAAAAAATTTCTTATAGCTTAAATAAAAGAGATTTATAAAATTATTGCACAATTTCGATTATTTTTATCTTTTTAAATATTCACAACAGAGAATCAGTCAGACTATTTGCTAAGAGAAGTACGTATAAGCATATATTTGATAATTAATAATAAAGCAGAGCCTAGCAATAAGAGGGATTTTACTTTCTTACGTAATCCACATATTGTACAATTTTCATTTTTGCGTTATATTTTGGCATTGGCATACACTGACTATTTTTTTAATAAATCTAACAAAAAAATTTCTATTTTTTTTAATATATTTGTACTTTATATTTAATCCAGTACTTTCTAATTCTTTTGAATACCTCTAACAAAGAAATATCCTTTTTCTGAGTATTTGCACTTTAGGAAAAAAGTTAGTATCTTTTTCATTCTTTCTTAATGCTGCAACTTATAGGATTACAATGCCTTGATGTTACAATGTATTATGTTTTTATTTCAATATTTTTAATTATTTGGTGTTCTCTATATTGCTCAAAGATCTTTTTATCAATTAGTTTCACAAATCTGAAATATTTAATTTTATATATTGCATACTATATATCATTCTTTAATCTTAATTGTAATGACTAATATATTATGCAATAATTTTCATATGCAAAGCGATATTCATTTTTTATAGTTCATTTTCAAATGCATTCAGTATTGCTCTCTTCATTACTGTAGCCATAAACTTAACACACTATCCTTTTTCTTTGTAATCACAATTTTCGAATATTGTATTCCACATATAACGCATTTTTTTCTTTTTTTATCGTCTGCTTCATAATTTTGTAATTTATTTTTTTTGAAAACATTAACTTTTTATCTTGTAAAGTAACTTTATAAGGTAACTTTGTTCTTTGTGTTTCATATAGTTTATTTTTTTAAATATAAAGCCCTCATACATATCCATCAAATCTAGCTGGAGCCATATGAGCTGAAGAGGATGAAAAGTGGCACAGTATTAAGTTCACAAAATAGGATTTTGCACATAACATTATTTCCCTCAACTTTTGTTAGAGATGCTAATATCCATTATTCGTTTCTAGTAGTCAGAGAACATCCTATCGAAAGATTTATGTTAATGCAATCTTGAAAATTTAAAGGCTTCCAAATCTCAGCACTTCAAACCTTCAAAAAATATAATTGTTGATAGTCGAAAAAATAAGTGCTTGAAATAAAGTTATTTTAGGACACTGAGATTCTAAATTTTCGTATATTGCAATTATTATTCATATATACATTATATACGAAATACCAAAATATTTTTAATAAATGCACACATTACGGCTATAAGTGGATATAGGACTCATTTAAGGATTGAATGGGATTGAATAAAGGTGAATTGACGCGATAAATATTTTAAGCAAGTTTTTAACCTAACTAAAAAAGCCAGTTAAAAGATTACGAATCTTCTTTTCTCAGAATCAGCAAAAAAAACAAAAAAACAATGATTGCAAAAACTTGCTTTTATATATTGGTTACTAGGAATGAAAAGATAACTTTTTATGCTTTAAATAGAAAAAGGAAAGAAATGGCAAAAATGTTTTAAATTGCTGACTTATCTGGTCTGCTTTTGTGACCTTTGTTCGAAGCAGAACTTGGGAAAAATCTGCACGAAGAAATTCCTCTTGGGATTATTTTAGTATTATTTTTTCAAATTTGAAGTCGCATGGAACCTTTCATTTGATTTCTCCTAAAGGAGATAACACTGAAAGAGATCAAACAAAACTATTGTTCAAATAATTATTTTGTAAATATTTAATTGATTTTACAATTGAACAGCCTAAATTTTCTTTTTCTGTCAGTCTCGTCCATTTTTTTCAGTTCCTTTTCTTGTTTCCATTGTCAGCAGTTTTACATTTTATTCATTAGAGCATAGTTTGCAATTGTTCTGAAATATTTTATACGAAACAAATTGAAAATTAAATGCAATAATTATATTTTGTAGTAGGCATACTAAACTTGAGAATACTAGATAAAAATGAAAAATAGAGCAAAAAAAGATGTTATTTATTCATCAAAGTTAAAGCTCTGTTCGATAGATGTTAAAGAAATTAAAACAGTGACATCTATAAGCTCGATAAAAACAAGAAAATATCTTTGAAATGCAGACAGCATTATTTATAAGACGAAATTGAAAAAGAATCTGCAAATAAGTCTTTGCTGGTTATAAAAAAAAGAAAAGAATTCATCACTTTGAGTATTTTTAAAAATAATTCCGAAGATCTATGTTTCAAAATTATCTGCCATAAATTTCGAAATAAGTTAAAAAGTAGCATAAGTAAAAGAAAAGAAAAAAATAAATAAACTAAATAATAGAATGAATAAATGACATAAAAACGATGAAATATATGATTAAAAATAGTTACAAAAACAGGATAATAAAAATGATAAAAATGCGCAATTGCACAAATTTTCTATGTGCATGTACTCAAATTAGGATACCTGCATTTTCTTAAAAGCAAAAAGTTTTTTAAAATGTGATGCTCAATAAAATCCAGAAACTCATTTGAATATCCCAGACCTTCTTTGAGTAAAACTTGTTAATTTAGGTATTAAATGAAGCAACAATATCATGACAAATGTAAGAATTTGTGCAAAAATTGAATACTAAAGTCTTTAAAAAAAATTGAAAAATTGTTTATTTCCCGTCGTTGAATTAAGTAGTTAGTGAAAATTAATAAATGAATGACATTGAAATGGTGATAAAGATCAATGGGATTAAAACATTCAATAATTGATAACTTCTTATTAAACTGACATTTTATTTTTTGTAAGCGTTATAAATTTACCAGAGGCTTCAAAGTGGGCTTGAACAGCATATAATATTCTCCATTAACATTTATGCACCATTTCATAAAGGTTAAACATGCATACCACCCTATTATAATACACCCTACAAACATACTCATAATTTAACTGCGCTTCATACAAAATCATTAGTTAAGACCATATTAATTGTTTCTTTATTCTAATTAATATTTTAACTACATTAATTCCACATACAATTCAAAGTCCTTACATAATTCTAACAAAATTTTGTTACCTTCCAGATAACAACATTTATTAAAGGGGTTTTGTGAACATGATACTTAAATAAAATACTTAGTATTCATATAAACATGTGAATTCGGAGAAGTTACAAATAAATTAGAATTTATTAAAAATTGAACTTGAACTATTTAATCCACTGATGCCCTCATTTGTGCTAAAAATGAGGGCACTTCTTCTCTGAAATTCTTACATAGGCAAGTTTATTTATACAAAAGAGCACTCAAAATTAAAAGCAGATGATCTGGAAACAACTTTAGCTCATAATGAATTCTTAATTACTCTCATTGGTAAATCCAAATGTGTTAACGAAACTAGTGAATTGAAAATAAGGAAACATTCTAGTTTCAAATATCATCTCAAAACTGATTTTAATTGTAGGTACTAAATTTGGAAATGGAAGTACTTTAATGGAAGTAATTTTAAACTTATTCAAAATTATTAAAAATGAAACATTCAAAAGCAATATAATAACGAAATAAGTATATTAATTCTCCCTTATGCATTTTCTTAATAATCAAACCTAATATACGGAATTCAGAAAAAGATGCCTCATTATCTTTTTTTTTAATTTGCGATAAATTGAATATTTAATAAAGGAGACAGCTGTTGTTGGTTTCATTAAAATATTAATTAGGGTTTCGTCTCTGTAATTCCATGATAAATACCATATCTTTCCTCAAATCCACAATAGCTAATATATAAGGAAATTTTTAATTTAAAATTTTTTATTTTTCCACATTTAATATTCATTTATAAAAAAATACTATAAAACTCTTTTCGGACATGAAATTGATATCACCGATCAATTATTTTCATAAATTAATTATAGATAAGTTGATAATGATGTTTTCAACTTTTATTTTTGTATCTTAGGACATGTTTGAACTTCCAATTACAGCGTCCTATAACAAGATTTGGAAAACCATCAACTTTTTCATTATTAAATTAGTTTTGTTTCCTATTTCGTAAAAATTTCCATACAAAAAAGTCTTTATTGAATTACTGAGGAAATTAAAAGGAAATGGCACAAAACTGGAAAATTAGAGAAATAAAAAAAACACGTAGGTAAAAAAAGAAGAAAACAAGCATTGTTTAGATGCTAAGAAACAACGGTAAAATATGGTAGATTAAAATAAAATCAATTAACTTTTCATTTTTAAAAAATGAGAAACATTTTAAGAAATGAAAATATATCGATGAGAAAGCCAATGCTTAATTGAATTCTCGTGTTCACAGTAAATAATAATTCATATATTTAAAATAAGGGGCGATATTTTATGAAATTAACTTTTCAGAAATTCCACTATCATACATAATAAATCATAATCTGATCCATTTTCACTAAATTTGTTTCTTTTGAAATCCTCTTTTTCCTATACTTTCCTCAATTCAAGTTAAGAAATAAAAAAAATTAAATCCATAATTCGAACTTCTATACATGTAAATAGATTACTTAATCTAATGTCTTTACTAATTACTACCGAATTGCAATTTTAAATAACTTTGTAAATGAATTTTTTGAGTTCTCACGAAATTAAGTATTTCCATAGACAATAAAATTACTGGATTAACATTAAATAAAAAATTACGAACCCGAATTCAAATTTTTTAACATATAGGTATTCTTTGGGTCGTTGTCATTAAAAAGATATACTTTTAGAATGCAAAATAATCATTTACTTTTCTAAAAAATAAAATCTATATATTTTCTCCTAGAAATGGCTCGATTTTCAAACTCTCAAAAAATTCCATATCCAGGGCCGGCCATCCGAGGTGTGCAGAGGGTGCTATGCACCCGGGCTCCACTCTGTCGCGGGGCCTCCACCATGATTAGGAATCAAAATAGTGTTTTGAAGAATAATACTGAGGAAGAAAGTTCCGTGCAATGTATACAGTACATCAATGAAAATGGTGAAACAGTAGAATTTATTGAAGAATTGTGTGTATACAAATACCGAATAGAAATTAATGACAAAAATGACAATAACAAATATGATCAAGAGAGTATAAACGATTCTGGTTTAAGACCAAGTTATATAACTAATAAATTCAGAATGTTTTGTTCTAAAATTGGACCTGTGCAACATAAAAGAGTTTTTACTAAAAATGCGGAAGATATATCATTTTCCACTACTATTTTTTTAAAATGCCAAATTGTGAAACTAAACTTCGCAGCAAAAGGCGCATTCAAAGACGCAAGGCTCCGTGTTTTGTTTTTGTTGTATACTATTTTCCAAAAGATGAGAAAATGACAAAATTACACAATTTATAGGTGGCTATAATAACTGTTGAAAGCTATCAAATGCAATTCAAGATCATTAACGTTTTAGTTGTCAAATAAATTCGTTTATTGCTTGGAAAGAATTATTAATACGACTATATTTATGTTCGACTATTGATAAAACAAATCAAGTTAATATAAATTAGGTACGGCGTGACTCAAATTACTATTTCAAAGAATTTTGACGTGATTCTATTTTTAGCTTTAATGCAGCAAAAACAAAAAAACATGCATTAATATCATGTGTTCATGTTTGCTTATATATATATTTTTTACTTCACAAAACATGACGGCCCCAAATGGTAATTTTTTGAAGACAGACAAACACTTTGAATTTTTAAGTTCACTTTAATCCACACCGGGAGACATATTTATTTATTAGAAGAGGCGCAGAGAAGCCCACATCGCGGCATAAAAGCAGAATATGGTAAAAGAGAGAGAAGCAAATTATCCCTGGCTCTATATAGCATGAGATACTGATACGGAAAATATTTTTTCACAGTGCTTATATACTATTAAGATTCTAATAGGGATTTCTCTACACGCGCCGATCGAGACAAGGGAAAACAGGGATCTTTTTGAATAATTTGCTTGACTGTCAATTTTTCAATCCTTCATTCAGAGCGTGGGTACCGCTGAAGAAAGCATTTTTACATAGCTTCTCTTGAATGAATCAAATAGAAAAAGTGGAAATGGGATCAGGAAATAAGAGAATATTTTAGAATGACTTTGATATGGGCTAAATTGACATAAAACTTTAGAAATTAATTAGGGTTAAAATTAGATTTAAAAATATTTTTAGATATATTATTTTTAAAAATTTATTCATTAAAATTCCGATCAATTTTATCAACAAATCATTCTCCTAAATATATAAATCAATATATAATTGATCAGTTTGTAATGTCTCAATAATTAATGATGAATTGTTTGATCCTCAGACCAATGCATTCATATATGTATCGGAACAATCTCTTCTATTCATCACAAATCCAGAACTAGTGCTTGATGCGTAATTAAACTTTCATATGCTAACTCATATTGAAAGATTACCATAATTGCAATGGATCTGAATAAGGTTGTGCTAGTGATATAATTCCGAGTTTGGGTCGAATAGTGAATACTTATCGTCCTAATTTTCCACTAGAAATAAGGATTAATTGATTCAACCGCCTTCCTAGGATAAACTTGATTCCTACGTGAAATTCCTGTCAGCTCTCAAAGTTTATCTCGTTAAACAATCTGAATACAAATTTCCTTAATTACTATGTGAAACACTTAAAGGCGAAAAGATGTTTGTTTAGAATTCTGATTGATTGATCGTTTCTTAGATTTTTGTTCCCTTTTGAAACTACACGTAGACTATTTTGGGGCTGGATATCTGTTCTCCTAACTTTCACACCACACCAAGGGAAGGAATTTCTATTTAATTTATATAAATATAATGTGAAAAATTACTGATTGAAAAAATTGCAGAAATTTTAATAAAGAAAATATGTTATAAAATTCAGAATTTTTCTTTTTATCTCCTAAAAGTTATAAATTTATATTTTCTCACAAGTTGCTCCAAAATTTTTTTTCAAATATTGGAAAGCTTAAGAAAAATCAAGCGCTAATATTACATGAAAATAATCCAAAACAAGGAAATATTTCATCCATGACTTTCAAATAAACCATTACAAACTATATGAATTATTATAATTGAAAATGAATTCAAGAGTTTGATAATCACAGGATTCAAAATGAATAGCATTTTGTATCAGTTGTTTCTAATCTTTGAATACCCCAATTTTAAAATTCTGGTTCAAATTGAAAATGATTATTAATTTTTCTGAGCTCTTACTTTTAAAATCGAGATAGCAAATCGATAACTTTCTAGCAGAAATCTATAAATTCTGAACAGAATTCGAATGGCATCATTAGGAACAATCTTAAGCCAATTCAAGTTTCTACACTTTTAACTTTGCCTCAAAATGCGTGAAGTGAGTTTTCTAATTGGCACCATTCCATCTCTCGACACATTTATTCTCCGAAAATTTGTTTTTATCGCCGCGGTGAAGATATTGAAATATGCTATCTACAGTCCACAATAATAATTAAGGAGTTTCGATTGATTAAAGGCAAAATATTATTACTTTAAAGCTAAATAAAATTTAGAAACGTACAGATAACTGAGCTAGAGTTGACACACATTTATAACAATAGATAAGGCATTAACTCTTTTAATTTTGATGTGCGAATTTACTACCAATTTGATACCATTAAAATAAAACTTTTGCATATCATTCGTGAAGTGTTGGATGGAAATACGCTTCAAGTTATTATTATTCCTATTATGTTATCTGCTAAATTTTTAAAGAAAAGAATTGAATAGTCATTCCCCAGTTAGTTATTTGCATTTGCCATCATTTAATTTATTTAAATAGATTTCATGTTGGACATTTTTTTCTCTTCATATCAATATACTATCTTCTGTGCAGTGTTCTAATGTGTGTTTTCAATAATCTTGTTTCCCATGTATATTGCTGTTATATTATTTTTTTTTTTACTTTCTCGGATAAGAAGTATACAAAGAGTAAGTATTTTAATCGTCGAAAAATTCGAATTCATAAATCTCTACATTTCAGATCACTCTGCTTCTGAAAAACACAATTTTTTATTACATTGTCTGTCTGTTCATCCTTTTGTTTGTTTGTGCACATGATAACCCAGAATGGTTTGAAAAAGATGGATGAAATTTGATATCCAATTTAATATATTTCTATGTAAAATTTTTTAAATCTTTATCAAATTTCGAGCAAAATCCATTGAGAAGTCTCTGGGTAAGAATAGAAGTGAGCTCGATGAATATAAAACTAAAAGAGCAAAGTAGATAAAATTTGGTACACATGTTTAATTTATCACCTCAATAGTTGATCTGAATGAAATTTCGAGCTAAATCCTTCAAGACGTTGACCGTCTCTCGATTTGTACTTTCTCATGCATGTAAATATGATCTCAAAAATACAACCATTTCAATAAATAAAACTTGGTATGCAATCTTACGATTACAATTTCAGTTCTGTATCAAATTTTGTTTTCACTCATTCTGAAAAAAAAAACATCTAACATACACATTCGGGCTTTTAATCCTTGTTTCAAGGATTCATCGTTGAAAGAAGAAAGTAAAAGTTTCAGTAAAAATGCTGGATCCATTTTGAAGATCGATTCTTCGTAAGTATTTTTCACTAGTAGCATGCGGTTAACACACAAGTGCCTATTTCCTTTATTACATAACGAGTACGAAAAGAAAAGGATTATTTTATATTTTACTGCCCGATTATTTTACAAAATCAAATTTTCTTACAAATTATACTTATTTAAAAAATCTGGCGTAAGATTTCACAATTTCGGTATTATAATTTGTGGCTGCAGTTAGAATCGCTAACCGAAACTTAAAAAATTCCAAATATACTAATAAATAAGGGCGTATTTAATTCTCTTCTAATAAGGATAATTTTTGTATTACTACTATATTCTGCGATTCCCACAATGAGAAAAAAAACATGGTTTTACTTCAAGTTTACTTACAATTAGAAAATCAAAGAGTCAAAATCAAGCTCCCAAGTAGAATAAACCGTAGAAAATAATTAATTAAATATGGAGGATTGGATTGCCCAATATTTAATTTCTAAGCCGTTACAGAAAGGCATTAATTTCCAATGGGATAAAGCTTTTCTATTTATCCCATTGATTCTTATTTTCTTATTATTATTTTATTTTTGTATTATATTATTTTATTATATATTTTGTGATTATATATTTTATTATTATGTATATATTTTAATATTATTATATATTTATAATTATTTATTTTATTAGGATATATTTTATTATTATATTATTTTATTTTATCTTACTTACTTATAATGTTCTTTATTTGTGTAAAAAGAACATTGTCCAGAAATATTCTTTGTGTGCAATGACATAAACACAATTATCTTTTATGTTGTTTTAGTCCATAAATACATTGCTGAAAAAATTACGACATCTAAATGTTTATTCAGTCAACCACTTATTGTAATCATGCTTAGTAAAATATTTTTGGCACGCTAACATTTTAAACAAAAAATGACACTAGTTTGCGACCAAAACTGATAGAGTGATTAAATTTTGAATTTCATTATTTAGGACTGATTGACGACAGTTTCGAGGAAACAGAGTCTATTTATATAATTATCTTCTTTGAGGCAGCCGTTAGTCAAAAATTGCCCAAAGATTGAAATTTTTAAATAGGTTCCTTTATCTCTGACAGATCAAAAATTACTGATTGGACAGGATTAGAGTGAATACTCGATATATATTGACAGTTATTTATGAAATATTTGAAATCCAAATATGTCTTACGATGATTTCGTTTACAGCTATTGCAGAATATGATAGAACCAATGTCTCTATCAGTGTTCATGTCTCTGTGATTCCATGCAGGCTGGGATAACTTTTAAAAAAATATGAAAACGCAGACAATCGGGCGAGTACACGTGTTCTCCATTTGACGTGGATGTTCTTTATTCTTGCCCATGCGCATTTCTGCCTTGAATATCAGCACCATGATTTTGGAGTGTTTCAATAAAAAGTACTGATAGCTCCATCTCTCAACAATGAATGAAAATAAAAAGGAAGCGTCGAAAAAATTATAAGCCTCAAGCTTAAAAAAACATTAAGCATATGAATATTTACAGCCTATACTGTTTTCTCTCTGCATTCACACTCCCCCACCCCATACCATAGCTTTGCTTTTTGGCCCACATAAAATATTTCGTTATTTATAAAACCAGCTTAATTTAATTTCAATTTTGAATATTTTAAAGCAAATTAAATTTTTTTAAAGTCTGCTCTAAACCTATAAAGTATTAAAAATTACTTAAAATTTAAGTAAGCTAGTTTATTTATATCCCTCTCAGTGGAATTATAAACAATTTTTCTTACTCCTTCTAATTCTTAAAAAAAATAACTTGAATATTGCGGTCGAATTGAAAAAACATGTTTTCCCAGACTAATCTAATAGATAAAGAAGATGTATACCATTTCATGATAAATTTGATTTCGGCTTAATGCATTTCGTAAGCAAATTTTATTATTCTACAGTTTAAGTAAGATTCATTTCCCTTATACTAAGTATTAAAAAAAAACGTTACAGAACTACAACGTACTTTATTATTCATTCAAAAATAAATCTCACATAAAACACTAAAATTTAATTTGTTTGAAGACAGATATTAATGATTTTTTTATGCATAAACATTCACAGAGTGTTTGAAGTTTGAAAAGGATCCCTAATTTTAATATTTAGCAGTATATTTTGACAGGGAAATAAAATCCTTCACATTTGTTGAATTGGTTTTAACTTTACATTTTATAATTTTAGCATATCAATTTTAAAGTGTTTAAAAGAGAAAAAATTACACTTAGATTATATTATAGCATAAATGATAATTTCACATGAAATATTTATTAAAAACTTTGTGTGTTATTACAAAGAGTCTCCTTTTTCTTTCTGAGTCGACTTCTGTAATGAAACGCGCTTGCAAATTGTGCAACATAATTTTTCAGGGTCCGATTTCTTCCTTTAAAATCAGAAGTTTATTTCTTAATATTCTAAGTAAGATCCTATAAAATGAAAAGAAATATTTTCTGGAAAAAAATGGCCGACTTAACAATTTATTAGAAATGATAAAAAAAATTTTAAGTTACAAGAACATCAAAATACAAAATAAAAGTTTTAAAATAACTTCAGAATCAGGACCTGCTGATTTTTATTTTTTTAATTATTTGCCAAGACTACATTAACAATTTAATTTCGTATTCAATTATCCTTTGTATTTTCGTAAAAGCAATTAACACCGTTAAATTCCCTTGTCAACTTAAATGATAACCGTGTAATTATATAAATTACATTATTACCAAATTGTAATTATTTACGTTATATATGATTATACAGCTTCGTCGCTTATTACTCGCAAATATTAAATTTAATATTTACGAGCAAATTAATAAGTGATGAGAGTTGCAAAAGATTTTCCGCTGGTTATAGTTATTTTAGCATAATATTTTGAAATTTTTTATGTTCTATAGCCAGTTATTGTTGCTTATAATATGCTGTTATAAAAGGATAAGAGTTTCAAGAGCTTGAGAATTTTAGAAGTCGTTTCAATTAATTAAATACCTATCAAATAATTTATGTAATAATTTTAAAACTAAACAACTGCTTGCGTTTATGATGCCCTTAATTAATAGACAGTAGAAAGTTTGTCCTTTATCATCAAACAATGATTTATCTTTTATAAACCTGAATCCATTTTGTACCAAATTGGTGAAACTTACATATAATGTTATGAATGTGTATTTCCAAATTTTATTTTACCATCCTTTCTCTGACTAATCAACTATGCATGCTTAAGAGGAAATTTATACTTTTACAACGTCTTCCTTATTTTATTTAAGATTTCGTTAAAGTATATTGGGTTGTTTGGAAATGTTCCGCCGTTTCCCAATAGCATTTACAGATGAATGTAGAAACGCTGACTTTCTATTATCAGCTTCTAAAATTATATATTTTCTGCAAGAAGATGCTTTCAGCAATATTTCAGTTTATTCATACAAAATATTGTTTTAGTTGTGATTGTTTTGTATCAGTGTATGTATGGAAATATATTTTTGGCTTTAACGTTTTTATTTACTATTACAATGGCTTCTGTACAGCATCCACAGTTGATATTGGCTTATTAAGACGCTAATTTCTAATTATCAACATATTCCCAATCGGGAAATTGAAGATTCGAATTAGATCTTTTAGAACTTTTGATGCGATTTGTCTCAATGCTTGGATGCTCTACGAAATTTTATATTGATACACTTAATTTTATGTACTTAACTTTAAATTTAATTAAATTTAATTTTAATCAGTCTTAATGATGATGTATGTAAAAAAAGTTTCCTTTCATTTTGTGTAGTTGTCTCTTTTGACCAGTCATGCTGTGTTGGTGGCTTTTCCGTCCATGTGTCCTTGTTGGTTCATCGCGATGCGGCAATAGTCTGCCATCGTTGAAGCATTCCATCTTCCTTGATAATGATTTTCCACTTTTTGTATATCCTGATGGTATCTCTCACCCATCTCTTCACTAACAGCACCCAAATTCTCAGGAAAGTAATCCAAATGTGAATTTAGAAAATGAACCTTCAAACTCATGGAACAGCCTAAATTTTGATACTTCAGCAACATGGTTTCAACGATCGATTTGAAATTCGGATCTTTCTTGTTGCCCAAAAATGTCATTGCTATGTCTTTAAAAGCAGACCAAGCTTCTTTTTCAACAACTTCCATTTCTTTCTTAAAATTACCATCTTTGAAAAGTTTTCTAATATCTGGACCCGTAAAGACAATTTCTTTTAGTTTTGCTGTTGATAAGGCTGGAAATTTGATGCAGATGCATTTGAAACATTTGCTTTCTTTTGATACAGTTTTCACAAATTGCTTCATCAATACCAATTTGATATATAAAGGTGGAAGGAGAGCTTTATTCCTATATATGAGAGATTACTGGAGTACATTTTTTTCCAGGTTCTAATAAATCTCATTTTGGCCAGTCTTTCTGCTTCCAAGATTTTGCGTGTCTCTGCTATCCCACTCACATAAAAAGTAATAAAACGGAAATTTAGGCTCATTTTGTGCAGTTTTCCTTTAATTTTTGTCTCCCCCCCCTCCTCCCCAACGGACTCTTCATGTGCTTGGCTATGATATTGTAAAAAATAAGCCATAAATTTAATTAAATTAAATACATTTTATAATTAAAAAACCGTTTTAAATCTGTCAATATGTTTCATGTTTTCGATGTTTTGTAACATATTACAAATTTGGAAAATTGCGTTTTGCAAAAAGTCTTGACGAGATGAAAAATAACTAATGTCATATTCAGATTCAGCTTGAAAAAATACATAAGAATCAATAATCAAAAGTTAAAAAACATGGCATAACCCTAAAAATGCAGGCCTATGTAATTCATTCGATCATAGAAAATAGCTTTGTGGGAGTTTTTGTTTTTTGCTCAGAGTAGATCCTGGGACCTTTGGATTAGAAGGCCGATAACATAACCACAGGACAAAAGCATGCTCATCTCCCGCAGATGTTATCTGTCTTATTAAGATATCACCCACCAGTGAGTTAGAGGAACGATAAGCGTTGTTGTTGAGTGAGTAGTTGCTGTGTATCTAATGCGCCGTACCCATGTTTGTTTGGCGAGCGGAGAGCTTTTTAGTTACGCCAAGCGTTATGGCGAGAGTGCGTAGATTGTTACGTCAAGTGGGTCTGACGACTTTGTGTTGCTACGTCAAGTCTGCGTCAAGTGGAGTCTAACGACTTTGGTTGCGGGTGGATGGCGCCACACATCAATTGCTTGAAGGTTGAAGGTGAAGGTTCATCACGCCCGAGGTTACCATTGTGGGAATTGGAATGAGCTCTCGGAATAGAACCTGGGACCTTTGGGTCTGAAAGCCGATAACATAACCACAGGGCAAAAGCATGCGCTTCTCCCGTACATGTTATCTGTCTTATTAAGATATCACCACAGCTTAATTGGATAATTTGAAGCCCTCGATTGAACAGAAATGCTCAGAATGACTTTTCCTAAAATTTTGGTCTTTCAGCAGAATAACGTTAGGCTACGGCTCTCTTTGTCCAGAGAAAGTTGTTGAAACTATTATGGGATGCTTTTCCATACCTCCATAAAGACTTGATTTAGTACCTTCAGATTATTTTCTGTTCCGCTGCTTATACGCTTTGCTAAAAAGGAAATCTTGAATTTCCTGGAAGATTGTAAATAAAATTATTGGCAGGTTTTCGGCAAGGAAAACCCAGATCAATATATGAGAATGAATCGATGAAACTTCACCAAAAAGTCATTATCAAACAAATGTAGAACAAACTTTATTGTTAGTACAAAAAATATCTTTTCAATTTACGTGAAAAAACAACGGTGATTTTTCAAACATTTCAATAGAAAGCAAGATATTTTTAGTATATACGAAGAAAATTTATTTCTTATAAAGAATTTAAAAATCGTACAAAGACTACAAACTGGATACTTTCCATTTTTTGAAAATACGTATTATTTCTTTATATAATAGAAACTCAAATTTATACTTTTCAAATTAATGACTTATATTGCATAAAGAACAAAACTCAATAATAATGTCTTAAAATTGCACTGAAATATGATCTTCTAATCTTATTGAATATTTCTTTTCAATTTTAATTAATATTGTGATGTATAGAGACTTATTTTTAGCTGATACGAGATTCATGTATCTTATATAAAAGATCATTTTTGCATAAGATATCGTTATATAAAATAAATTTCTAATACAGATCAACCGTTTTTTCCTTTTTTTATTTCAAATATGTAAAACAAGAAATATAATAAAAATGTACAGAGCCTTCAAAGTACCAAAAATACTAATTCTACATGAAAATGGGTAAATCATTTAAGATTTGATCCTTCGGTCTCATTGTACTATTACAAATAACAAGTTACTGAATTATTTTCGAATGGAAGTGCTTTCGACTGAAACAAACCATGTAAACACTGAATTAGAAGCCGATGAATTGACGTATGTTGCAATAGCATCAATAAATACAAAAAATGCTGTACTCTTGTAATGTCTAGCATTTTATAAGGCTATACTTTTATAATTATCAAGCAATTTTAAACAATAATAGCAAGCTGACTTTCTAATAAGCTACTTGGAAAAGGTTAAATTTATTATTTCGTCTGCTGTGCTATCTTTTAAAGCATAATATGAATATTTAATTTAGAGGCTGTCTGCTCTAATCAGTGGCTAATAATTAATTCTTGAACTATTAGAGATAAATTTATTTTCCAATTAAAAAATGCCTTAAATAGGTTAAAAAATTGTTTATTTTAGACGATAAATATATTGTTGAAAGATTTGCGAAATTTAAATTTTTTCACATCCAGTTTCTATTAATTAAATTTTTAATTAATACTAATAATAATAGCCCTGATATATACAATGAAACAATGTCCAATGTTGCACGATATTTAAGATAGCTTAATAATAGTTAAAATTAATGAGGATCATACCCAAATCTGCTTTAAGGAGTAATTTTTTTAAAATATGCAATCTTTTTAATTTAAATTAAAAATTTAATTATAGATTTTTAATTTGTTTAAAAATCTACATCAATTTTTTACTAAAAAAAAAGATATACTGATTGAGCTTGAAAATAATTGAAAAATAAATCAGTTTGCGAATAAACAACATGATGAATAGTATTCCCATTTCATAACATAATGAATTTTATTTAAAATACAGTTATAGAAAAGTGATTTCCCTTGTCCCAAATATAGATACCTAAGGAATATATTCTTCTTACATTGTATGGAAATTTGTTGTTGTAGCAGATTTACGGCCATAAAAAATTCCAATTAAAAATCTGCTCTAATCGCGGACTCTCTTTCATAAACCTTAATTCTTCAGAAACCTTAAGAGAAATATCTAAAGGATAGATAGATATCTGAGGATGAAGAAAATATTCATAAAGTCCTTCGTGTCAAGTAAAATTGTTTCCAAATGTATTGGTTCGAAAAATTCAGGGCTTAAGGTATTTGTATACAGGTAATATAAAAAGACTAAAATTACACTAGTAGCAAACTCCAAAGAAAAATAGTCAATCATATAATTGTTCAGAAAAAATAGCTGTATATTTAGTAGAAAGTGTAATGAAAGTAAGAAAGCTATAATTTAGTTGGGATGTTCAAATAAAAAGGTACGAAACGCTGTAACAATGTAACCGTTAACATATTCGCCTATGCCGTTATGGGAGAACGCAGTGAGACATCTAAGGGTGCAATTGAAGTTTTAAGCGTAGATCAGAGCATTCGCGAGAGAGAGCATAGGCTCTTATAAATAGCACCACCCATTTAATGTGACAGTGCATGTGAAGACAGGGCAATGTTCAAATGAACTCCGATGTATACTGTGAGACACTCCAAAGACTAAGCAGGTTCATCAAGAACAAAAGACAGGGACTGCTCACGAAAGGGTGGCTCTTCTCCATGATAGCCCGCTTCCACACGTCACTAGGATCACACATGCGGAATTAGTCAAGTTCAAGGGAGAGCAGCTTCGCCATCCACCCTGAAGCCCGGACATATCATCCTGAGATTTTCAAATGTTTGGTCCTCTGAAAAAAACATCTGAAAGGGAAGCGCTTCAACTCGGACGGCGAACTCAAGAACGCTGTGAAGGACTGGGTCTCATTACTGCCAGAAGAGTTCTGGGAAAAAGGAATCTTTCGACTCGTTAATCAATGGGACAGTTGCTCTCAGGCTTACGGTGTATATTTTGAATGAAGTTCATTCAAAATTCTTCACCCACAGAATCGTTTCTTATTTTTTTTTTCACTTGAACTCCCTTGTAAATCGACATCGAATATCAAAGGCCCATTTTAAAAAAATCCTTCCCAATAACATAACATGCTCTGAGAAGCCCGTGTATCTGTAATCCATGATCAAATAAGTGAAATTAGTTATTTAATTTAGAAAAGCTAGCAATATTTCTGCATAAATTTTTATTATTTTTTCATATACTACTGTATAGCTCACATAAATATACAATCTGCGTCAAAAAATATTTCTTTTATCTACTTTTTATATTCCTATGAAATGTTTAAATTACTTTCTAATGACACTTACTATTGTAATGGAAAAAAGTTTACTTTAGAAAAAAGAGGAAAAAATGCTTACACTTGTTGATTTTTACATCAAAAATAAACTTTTCAGTCATAGGCAAATACGAAATCCAGCTCTACACGTTAATAATTTTAAAAAACCCAGTTTCCATGAAGAGAGAAAAAACAAATTGAAATAAATTTAAAATGATGCAAAAAGTGAATGGATGTTGTACGTTTGAAATGATTATTTTAGCAATTTTATCTTAAAAAATGTTTCTTAGAATAAAAATCGTCCCAAATTATTGATAAAAAAAATTTTAAATGTGCATAAGATATTGAAAACTTCTAAGAAACCAAAAATTTGGGCAGCAAAATATATAAATTGGAACCTTTAATATCGATTTGAAATATATCTTTAATTAAAAACGGAAAAAGAAATCTTATCAGTGTTGATGTGCGGTATTTTCAAGCAAATCATTACTAATTTTCCTTCCGAAGTTAAACAAATATTTAAATTTAAAACACTTTTGACAAATTTGTCCTTCAAGGAAAATAATTTCTTGATTTCCATACGAGCTGAAGTAATAAGCTGAATGCAGTGAATCATGCATAATTAAAACGGTTTTACTGAGAGTTTGTAACTTTCAAAGGTAATCCTTATAAACTCAATTATTAAAAGCACTTCAATGTTTGCTTTTTTAGCAGCAAGTTAGGGTATTCATTTATGTGATTAGATCATTCAGGTTTTGTTTAAATACGTTAAAGTTTGCTCTTAAAAAGAAATCTGTATTGATTTTTTTTTCAAATCTATCATAATTTTTTTAAATAACTGCTATAACCATTGGAAGATATTTTGAGATGTAGCACAGTTTCTAATGTGATTTCGAAATATTTTATTTTAAATTTTTGATAATTGTTTATCTCAAAAAATTGAGATATCTTTGGCATAAATACTATTACTGCCTTGCTATGCATCATCTTTTCTAAATAGTGATTAAATTTAAGGACTTGATAGAAGTTAGAAAGAAATATCTCATTTTCGATTAAATCTGTTTAAACAATTAAGGCAGAAGAAACGCAAATTGGGCTTGCGCCGCTAAATATTGTGTTAGGAAAGAGGCAAATCTACTAATGACAAATTTCCTCATTCAGGCGAGAAAGACAAATCTACTCACTCATACGAGAAATACAGATTCATTCATTCATACGAGAAATCTTTTTAGTTTAAAAAATAAGCTGACAAATGATTCTTTTATTTTTTTTTTCTTGAAAACTGGCATTAACCACTTACTCACTGGGTCATACATTTTCATGGGGTGGCAAGAGAACTTTTAGAGGGACTAAAATTAGCCTATATTAAGAAACATTTATTATACTGTAAATGCTAAACAGGAAGCTCGTTTCTAAGTGTTTAGTTCGAATACTTTAAATTAAATAACTACAAAAGCAGAATTTTTTTAACAAATTTTATCATTCATATGTTAAAAAAATATTTAAATATTATTAAATTATAATAATTTATTTATTCCTGTGGCAGAAACGAATAAAATAATCTAAAAATTAGAACAAATATGAGCATCATTTATTCAGTTTTTATTAAAATAAATCGCAAAGTAAGCTTTGGATTAATTGTAGGGGAAAATTAAAGATAATTAATTGTTATAATATATCACTGAATTAATTATAAAATTAGGTTCGGAAATATTTGTTGAAAAAAAGCAAATGAACTATATTTTATCAATATGATTGGTTAATAGAGGAGAGAAAAAAACGACAGTTTTTTTAACAAGTATAAAGTGTGTGTGTTCTTATTGTTTGGACTATTCAACGACAAATTAAGCTCATGCTATTTTTAATGTGTTATCATACGAATTCTGTTCATCACAATAATTTAAACGCTGCAGCAAAGAAAAATACATTTTAAGGAAATTTATCTTCAAATGTTTTGTAACTTTCCTCGTAAATGATGTTTTTCCCTCTTTTTTGTATATTTTAAAAGCAGCTATTTCTTAGAATTTATTCCTATAATCAATTAATATTTGAAGTTATTTATTTCATTCCTTACCAATTTGCACAAAATGTTCAGCCTTTTCTTTGCAAATGCTTTAATTTTTTTTCCTTTCAAAAATAGTTGAAGAAAATTATGAAATAACAAAATTACCACTCATAGATGCATAGCACTATAATCTTTTTTTATAAAATTTAAATCATATTCCAGAGATTTATAATGCTGTCAATTCATTTGATGTAATAGTTATACGGTAAGCGTAGCTGTAGGAGATCATTTAATATCTGAACTATACCTTATTCTTCAGAGCAGCTAATGTTGTGTTGATACGTCAAAGTCTTTTTTTTTCCTATAAGAAGCGGAAGGGATTCAAAAATGAAAAATGCGCGGCTTTTTTCACATACATATAATCAGATTGATTTGGATATCACAGCAAATGGAGTTCGATAGTAAATCAAATTTATGCTCATTAGTCTAGAAATTTATTTTATGAAAAGTTTTTATAGTGAGAATATTTATAATCTATCAGTTGTAAAATACAATACATTTACCTTTATATATATACACACAAACATATGCAAATTCCCTTAAATGGAATTAAAATTTCTAACTTATTATCTTATGCAAAATATAGTTACTATAGTTACTTTTTACAAAATGGAATATATCCACAATAAAATTGATATAATGCCTGTCTTTTGTTGCTTGTTTTTCGTTTTATTTGTCGCTTATATGAATGCTACTATCTTTGTCTATTTTCTTTTTTTATATATATTTTTAGTAATTTTTATAAATATCCTATCGTACGGTTGCATTGTAACTTAAAGCTGATTATTTTTATTATTAATATTATTCAAAATGCACTTTATGTTAAATGCCTTAAAAAATGAAGGCGTTCTTATACAAATTTCTTAACAAATTTTGTATTCATGAATTAATATTCCAAAAGAAGACAATTAATTAGTATAAAAACCTTGGAAGCATATTTCTTTTCCTTTCTGGCGTATTTTTTCTAATGTATTTTTTGTCCGCGCTGAGCATTTTTATGCATAATTTTTTATTTATAGCAACAAGGATTGTTAATATTTTTCTTGATTGTAAAAATTTTACTTTCGGTGTAACGTCCAGTGCTTTCTTTCTTACTTTCATGTACATGAAGTATGGAGTAAGCATTGTAACCATCAAAACAATCGAATTCCCGATTTTGGCGCATGTTCAAGTTTCAGACCTACTTAAGACCTAAAATCACATTTTCGGCATTCTATTTGTCTATCTGTGAGTCAGTCAATCTGTCTGTTTGAACTCTCGATACCAGAAAACTATTTTGAGATAGAAGGCGGAAATTTATTATATAGAATTGCGGTTAATTTTGGAGATTTCTCTCAAATTTCATACGAAATCCATCTTCAAGAAGTCTATCTATCTGGTTGTTGGATTATGAATTCGATCGCTCTAAAATGAAAAGAGCAAAATATTCTCATTTACTCATCTATTTATGTGAATTGAATCTTCAACATGAAGTATTGTAGGAGGTATGATTCTGTTTTCCTTCATATGGTAATTCACGTAATCTGCATATTTCTATTAACCGCATCGCAGACATAATAGTCTTGAATGTGTGCTGCCTTGTCGAGAGTCAACATACTAGGGAAAATGATCAATGATGATCTTCTAAATAAAATGGATGTCCTGAAGAAACTCGGAGGTTGTATATTTTAACAGACTTCTATATCCTGAGATATTTATTTCAGATTCATACTAAAAATTAAGGATGCAAATTGTAATATGTAAGTATTGTCAAATAGAAGTGATGGTATAAAAGCATATTGATTGATTTTGGTTAAAATAATTCTGTATCACTTATAGGTAGCGTGTTTTATTAAATAAAGCTACAATTGGAGTATGAGTATTCTTTCTTGCAAACGGTAACAAAGATATTGAATATAAACTTCAGATTTAATTTTATAAGCATTTTTTGAATAATTAATAATTTATTATCATTGAAAATATAGTTACTATAATTAATATTAAGAAAATGGAATATATCCACAATAAATTGTTTATAATGTCTTCAACAATTTTTTTGATGCCATTGTAAAATCTATTGTATTAAAAAATTATTTTTTATATTTTTTTATAACGGAAAAGAATATCTAAAACGTGTTAAAATACATTCATGTAACAGAACATTTTTCTATATTAGTTTTTCTACCTAGTTTACTATTATTAAAAGAAATACACAAACTGAATACTATAGTTTCAACATTAATTTGTTATACCTGAAAAAATCGAATCAAATGTAAATTTTCTTAAATAATGAAAATGATGTCTAAAAATTATTGAAAAAAAATTCATTTTTTAGTTTATTTTTTCTGATTTATTTTCGCTTCGAAATTCTCGAGGAACGCTGAAAGAAGAAATTTATTTTCTTATCACTATATCATTATTAATCAGATATATCACGACCAAACTATTTAAATACATATTCTTTCTCTTCCGCAAAGATTTTGATAATTAATGTACCTTCTCAATACATCTGTTTTCTATTAAAGTTGGCAGGACAATTCAAAATAAGCTTAAGATCCCTTAAAATTCACTTCTTGATACATTCTCGATAGCTGCTGTTTTAGAGAATTCCAAAAAATAAGCGATTAAACCTTTTAGTTAGACGAACTTTCTTTTCACAAATGTCAAGAGAAATTAATTTTCAATTTTTATTTCACGACTTTCAAATGAAATAAATTTGATACCTTAGAAATATTGATATTTAAGTTGGGAAAAACTAATCTTGCTGATATAATATTTATTCATTTAAAATTTAAAATTATTGAAAACTTTTCGATCACAAAATGAAATATGTTTTAAAATAATTTTAGTTTAAATACTTTTTTAAATGCCAAGATCAATAATTTTTGTTGATAGAATACATTTTGAAAAGATAAAAGCTTTGATCATGAAAAATTCAGAGTGAAAAAGCATTCACTTTAACCATGTAAATTTCACTAACTGATTTTAAAAGTTTTTTTTTTCAAAACTCGACCTAATGTTTAAATAGTTTGATACTCCAATACATAAAATTTCAGAATTTATAATTATGGCTTGATTAATTTATAAATAATATTTTCCTTATGATATTTTATTACTAACTAACTAACTTTATTATTTTAAATTTATTATTATTATTATTTTGAAATAGTTCTCTGTAACAATTGAAGCTAAAACTGCAAGAGTATAATCGATTTTAAAGCTAATTTTTCAAAAATAAATTTCAATTAAGATTTAAATTGCTATCCCAAACAAATATCTGGTTTTTAAAAAAGAATGTTTGAATCAATTAATCCTGAAATCTTACTGAATCTTGAAAAAGGTACATTGATTTGAATTTAAAGAATTATTCACCATAGAAACTTTTGAAATAAATTATTCGATAGTGAACTATGTTTAATGCAAAATTTATAAAGACTTTTTAAAAACTAATTTTAAAAGAAATTTAATCACATTTTTTTTATCTATATTGAAAGTATTTACAGTTAGGAAAATATGCAACATATGCATAAAATGTATAAAATGCTACCATTTATTAAATCCTACTATATCTTTCAGTAATAAATAATGTTGTTTTTACTTTCTTCGTGATATAAAGATTTCTAAAAATAAGGCATTCTTTCATAGTCTTTATTTAGTTTATTTTCTTATTTGGAGATGACTCAGGAAATATATTCAATCAATACCCGACAGTTGAGTATAAAATTTAAAATCAGAGCTTCGAAAAGAAATAAGAGAGCAGCTGCTTTTAAACAACGACCAGGAAATTTTTACGAAGTGCTGATGTTAATTTCTGATAATAGCTCATTCTAGCATAAAGCCCTTTAACTTTCTAGCCACATTGATCTTCCAATGAAAAATAAATTTTCAAAAAATATACTATCTAAAGATGAATTTATGTGTAGTCTTCACGTGCATGAAGAGATACGCTCTTCGTAATAAATCTGATCATAAGAGTTTTTTAAAGATATATCGGCATTTTCGTATAAAAAATATATATTCTGGGGAAGCATCGTATGTTATGAAGGTTAAGTAAATTGCAACTTTGTTGAAACTATATATAGCAAAGTATCTTTCCTATTTACAGAATGCAGCGTAAGTGGAATGGATACAAATCAGGTTTTGTGAGGAGTATTTTTGTAAAGATGCATGTCGCAACCTATTCATTCACGTTTTATTTAAGGACAATATCATATTTTCTCTACTTTTCTAAAACTTCCCCAAAATATTTGGTATGACATATTTTTTCGTTTGGGTGGGAGAACACTGATATCGCTGTAGAGAAGAGGGATTTTTCGTACTATCCCATCTGTAGGAAATAAGGATCAGAATTTCAAAATTTTCTTTTCTTTTCTTTCCTCGTTTTCTTTGTGTTGCATGCGCCGGATTTCGGAAAACTGTGAAGCGCACAAACAGGCTCCTCTATTGGTCAGTATCGATTATAGAGGCGGAGTTATTTCAGTTTAAAGGAGAGCGCCTCACTGCCGAAAGTTTCAGAAGCAAATTTTCACTTTAGCCATGGCTGGAAGACATTGCTCGACTCTTGTCGCCCTTGCCATTCTACTAGCTATTTTTGTCGAAGTATTGACGGTAAGTCCTAAAAAACACTTGTCGAGGTTTCTTATGTAATGAAAATTTTTGCAATTATCACTATAATTCTTTTTATAGTATTTAAATAGGAGAATATAAAAATATTAAAAAGCAAAAAAGAAACACGTTTTTTAACCCAAGATTTCTTCATTCAGTTGTGGCTCATTCATAACTTAAAATGTTACGCATTTTTAATGATACTGTAACCTTTCCAGTCTCTTTTCAGCATTATATATATATATATATATATATATATATATAACTGTTTTTAACTATGTTTAGCGAATTTTTTTTAATTTCATGGAAATTATGTTTTTGAAATTCTTTTACTTTTCAAAATTTCATAAATTCTGAAAAATGATGCACATTTTCAATCCTAAAAATGTATATTAAACTAAAGAAAAATTTTTATTTCTTATTTTTAAAAATAAGAACCATTTTATGGTATTGTAATTTTTATCGTAGAGATATAAATAATGAGAAGGATAAAATCTTTTTCTTAAATGGCCTTTGATTGTGTCATGTCGATAAATGTGAAATTTCATGTCAGATAGGTATAAGATCTCTTTTCCAATTTTTTTCATTGAAAAAGATCTATTATAATGCAGTTAGCCTATAACTAAATATTAAGCATTTAATTATTGTAAATATTCCTTTCAAAACATAAAAAATACTAATTAAATATACGCTTTTATAGACAGTTCAGATATTTTACTGATACAAAATTAGAAAAAACAAAATTAACTATCCAAAATTCTAAAACTGCAATTAATATTTAAATCATGGCATAGTTATTTATTGAAAAACTTTTATTTAAATTGATTTTTTTAAATATTTGAAGCCATTTTTAAATTTATTTTAACAGTATATTCAACTGAAAATAATTCTTATCTATTTCAGAAGCGCAGGACTGCAAAGAAACATATATTTGAGATTTAATTTACTTTTGAGATGATTAAAAAAAATTATAAATCTTTATATATATATATATATGAACGCTTCATAGTAAAATCAATTTTTTTGAAATGAATCAAATATATAAAATCAATACTCTAAAAATATTACTACCATTATAGTATTCTGTGAAAAAAATGCCATCCTAATACTAAGTGCTCTAATCATTCACTTATAGATCATCAAAATTGAATACGAAATGAACAATATATATTTTTTTCTTTTTTCGTCAACAGAAACAAATATCCGCTATATCTATTGTTTGTGAATTTAATATTTTACGGAAACTTTTATGAAAAGCCATAATTTCTTGGCATTTGTAGTATTTTTAAGCTATCAATTTTAGCCATGCATAACTACATAAATTAAAAATTTAAGTATGTTTTTATTTCTTGAGTAAATTATTAAAATATTTTATTTTTAAAAAAGTAACAGGAATCTTTTCTATACTCTAAAAATGAATACAATAAAACCTCTGTATAATGATCATACTTCGTTCAAGCAAAATCATTAGGGTTAGGGTTTTCTAATATTAAATTATGAAGTGTTTCTCGTTAGGGTTTTCTATAATGAAATGAGAAAACATCAAAACTATTTATTGGAAAATATTGGATATTGTAATTATTTAATTATTTTTGGCATGGTGAAATTTAGATTTATAAGATAATAATATCCGAATACCTTATTTTAAAAAAGATGAAATCACTGTTTTTTGAGAAGGATGAAGGTATTTTAGTTATTTTTTTAACATGATAGTGTTTATAGAGTAAAATATAACTTATGAATTATGACTTACGACAAGCGTGATATAGCACGCATAATGGAAAAATCATTCAAAGAGCTCCACAGTGGAAACCATTGTTTCTACAAAATTCGGAACGCAGTAAAATTAAAAATCAATTAAAATAAGTTTTCCCCAATAACTTCAGAGTATACTAAACATTCAGAGTAAAACCATTTCAACATCACTTTAAAATTCAAAAAATAAGCTTTTAAGTTATAATTTTCTAATCAATTTCCATAACATTTTTTATCTAATTCTAATAAATTCTGAAAAATATTATCAAGCATATTTTACAATAATATTTGTAATTGTTCTAGTTACTACATATATGTATATACGCGTTACGAATCAATGCAGTTTGGTATTCATATTGTCGCTACCATGTTATTAAGAGCCCATTTAAAAAATAAAATAAATTTTGACAAATCAAATCTAAGGTTTTGTCATGATATAATGATTCGGATTTCTAAATCCAAGATTCAAATCTCCTTTGAAAAACTTTAGGGAATTACATTCGTTTTAATTTTTATTTATGTTTTGAAAAGCAAATGTCAGATCGAATCATGGATTTTTATTGAATGATAAGTTAAAATATCAATTTTTCCAAAGTCTGTTAAGCTGAAAGCTACATTTGCTGCTACATTTAATAATGCATAATGGCAACTTCTTCGTTAGAGACAATGTCAAGATATAAAAATTTATCTCTGTTCTCCTTCTTACGTAAAACCTATCTTTTGATCTAGATTTTGAAAAATTAGCTTGAACTTTCGGTAGGAACAAAGCGTAATATTGATGGCTAAAAAGAGTATTTCCGAACTCGCCAAAGGGCAAAGCTCACTTTTCTCTCTTCTGAAAATTGTCCAAAGAAACAGTACGATACAACAGTGTTCAAAATTATTTGCATTATACGATATTGCTTAGTAATACAATATTAATCGATGCTGTGCATATTGTAAAAAATTAAACGATATTATATACTTCTAGAATAATTTTGATTTGCTTTTTCATGCTTTTTGGCCGAGTGCAATTTTTGCATTCTTTTCTTTTTTTTCTTCCTTTTTTCCTAATACAGATTCTACGATCAAAGAGGCGAAGTTAATAGTTAAATGAGTTGTTGATGAATGAGCGACTACTTCTGCTACTTCGCAAGATTCAAATAAAAGTTTAAAATTATATAAATATCTAATTTTATAACCAATTTATTAATTATATTTATTATTATAACCAAAAACTCCACGTCAAACAAAAAGACGAAAATTTAACTAAATTATAATATCCTTTTATTGTATGAAAAAAGAATGTCATTAAGTCGGATTAATTATTTGGAGAAAATTAAAATTAATAAACATTTTTTACTTTCCATTTTTAAACACAAGCAGAGAATTCACAATTCGAAATATTGATAAGATTTATACCTTTCTAAAATTTATGCCTTTAGACAATAGGTTTTACATACGATCTTCGGCGAAATTGTTTGTGATTGAAACTTTCAAAAGTGAGTAAAAGTATAATAAAGCATAATAATATTTATTAAAATGTTTCCTTCAAACGTAATTACTGTTACAGTATTATGTGTTTTAGATAATCAGTAATTCAGTCTTCTATTAATGCAACTACAGAATTCACTAAACTTAACAATTTAATATTTATAAGATGCATATTCTCGGGCAAGTAGCTTCCACTTTCCTAAACTACAGCGTTCGTAATGAAATTTGGAAAGACAGAACAGCAGATTTCAAATTTTTTCCATTTGTTCGGTTGTCAATAGCAACCTAACGATGAAAGTGCAGTCTTATGCAAAAATTCTTTTCCTTACCAAGTTTTTGACAAAAAAAATCTATTTGTGACTCTTTCAAGTATTAAGAATGTAACTTTTCTTAGATCATTTGAATTATATGCTTTTAAATGGGTTTTGAAATGAACCATTTCAAACATTTTTTGTAATTTTTTTTGTCGTTTACCAAAAATACTAACTTGTCTTTAATGAAATTTGGATATGTTAATTTCTGAAACGATCAGAAAATAATAACTGTGTGCATTCAGATAAATCTTACAAGTTTTCTTCAAAATTACAAACTTTATCATTTATGTCGGTGAATTTTCAGACCACGGAAAATACTTTTTTTTAAACATTTGAATTTAAGAAAGCCTATTATAAAACAATATCGTAATAATTTTTGTTGTGAGCTCATAAATATTATTTTCATCAAAGTTAGAAATAACATAACTGTAAAATCTAAAACTAATATTAGATTTTTTTTTAAATTGATTACACTATAAAGCATGAGTAACAGTAAAACAGAAGTGCTGCACCATTTAGAAATATCAATCTTAACACATTAAAGGCGGGGGATCTTGACGAAAGTATGCTAGGTAACGCGGATCAAATCGTACTACTACGACTCCCGCCTTTTATGTGTTAATGTTTGTACTTAACTGTATAAAAATGATTTCTTCTAATTTATCTACTTTTAAATAATAGTTTAATTTTAAAGTGACAATTCAATTTAATTAAGCTTGGAATTAAAAATTACCTATCACCAAATTTAGAAGGAACAAAATAAGGCCAAAAACTCAAAATCATCATACAGAAATTCAAACATGAATTTAGCTGGATATTCTTAATTTAATTCATTATAATTCAATATTAAATTATCTAATTTAATACTGAATTAAAATTGATTAATATCGATTTACTGTTTATTTCAAACTCCTAAATAATGTAAAAAGTGCTTTTATGGAGTATGAAAAGCAAATAATTATGTTAAGAAAAATAAAATAAACACATCTTTACAAATTAATGTTTTTTTCCTAAAGAAATTATTCAAAACTGTGCCGTATGATAGATAATCGGGCAATGTCATTTGATGAAAAATCATTTTTCCGTTTTCGATAGTTTTTTCATAATCATATACAGAATTCCCATCGAAATGTCTGTTTTAGCTAATTCCTTTTTTATTTTTCAATCATTCTCACTTACGAATTTTTCCCTTTCGCGATTTTTTAATTTATTCATATTATTAATTACTATCAACTTTATTAAAATAATATCCATTACTACTCTGATTAAAAGGGATTGGAATTGTCGTCGTAAAGCAGAAGCAGCAAATTTATTGATCCATTATATTTATCACATCGCCTTCAAAGTAATCTCCACCTCCCCAGCGCACTTCTATCAACATTTTTCCAGACATTAAAATGTTCATTAAAGTTGTTTTCAAGAAACCCCTCAAAGGTCGGGGTGGATTTTCTTTTATTGCATCAATAAACTCAAAACAGTGATTACAAAACAGCAGCTTCAATTTTAGTAATAAGTAAAAGTTGCATGGAATCATATCTGGTGAATTCGGAATTTGTGAGCAGTATTTGGCGAATTTTTCGTCAAACCTTCACCTTTAATAATCATTGTGAGAAAATGCATTATCGTGGATCAAAACTCATAAATTTTACAGCATTTTATAATACAGCATTTTTATGTACAATAATATCTTATTTATAACAGAACGAATCTCAATTCTCTAATCCGATAGACATATTAATGATTAGAGGAAGTGTAAGATCTATAAGAGAAGGATTCATCTATAACAGATTCTCTATCTCCTTTAACCATTACATACCATCAAAAATGTTTTTGGTTTTGATAAATATTGTCTTCAAAGGATTTTTTACTACATCCAAACATACTTGTGACAATTCCATTACGAAAACAGTTTTTAATGTATATTATTTGTTCAGTTATGTTCGTCATTTTGGAAAATCAACAAACTTTAAATTCTTATGAGACAAATTTATTTTAAGGCGATGGTATGAAGTCGTATTTTCATTAGTTGATAGTCGTTGAAATATTTTATAAAAGATTTCAAATAATTTCTAATACATATATTTTTAGAGAAGCCTTCCCTCTTCTTTTTTATCATAATAGTCGCATCGTCGATAATGGGTAAATCGTAACATTACAACAATTTTCATAACATTAAAAGCTGCATCTCATCTATGATTTCTAGCACAGAAACATTGAAAGTATTTTTCATATTTATGTTTCATTTCACATTCCAGAAAAATTTACATATGTATACATCTTTCATTAAAATCCTTTTCTAATTGAGCAAAATATGTCAATACCCCAAAATTTCAAATTATTCATCTATTTGTATAATTTTTTGAAGCAAATCTTCTATATTTATTCAATCTAGCTTATAGCACTCCGTTGTTGGCACGTAAACAAGCAAATATTGAAACTTCAGCTTAGTCTCCGTTTATGACTTTTACTACCCTTTGGGTTGATGGGTAAACATTGAAACATCAAATCAATTTCCGTTTGCAACTTTTATAACTCTTTGGTTAAATTAAGAAAAGTAGTGAATCAATATTTTAAAAAGCAGCTAATTTTAAAATGTTCAATGTTTGTTTGAAATATAAATAACACTTTGGAATTTTCGAGTTGATTAAAATAAGATCAAACTACTCGTTTAATAAATATTTGTTTCAAAAAGTTCTAAAGAATACATATTAGTTTTAAATATAGAATTATATATTAATAAAAAAAAGTTTATTGCTTTCTGTTCTGATTGTCTTTTTCATCTCAGATCTTTAAAAAAATATGTCTGACTTTGATTTAATATTGTGTTATTTGATTTTTGAAAGATCATAGTACATATCGAAAATTGCAAATTGTTTGACTGTCCTCTGTTTAGTATTTTATTCTGAAATAACACACGCACACACACACACACACACACACACACACACACACACATATATATATATATATATATATATATATATATATATATGACTTTTATGACTTTTTCTGCCGACTTATCACCTATTTCGCGTTCTTAAACATTCTTTTTTCAGAATATAAGTTATAATGTTATGATTTTTTTTTCATTTCTAGTCAATAAAGTTTCTTTCAAAATTATTTCTGTTAATAGGAATTCCAGTAATATTATTTAAATCAAAATGTAGATTGACATTTAAATTAATTCAGCAGATTACTTCAAAATACCAATTTAATTGTTATAAATTAGATTGAAATAAAATAAAAATCATGAATTATATTTGCATTTGTTGAAATTAACTATATAGTTTTCACGACAAATGCAAGTTTACAAATTACAAGAGGATTTTTATACCTGAAGATTCATGTAAATTATGTTTTTCATACTGATGAATAAATAGTTGAATAATTTAATTAACCCTTTAGGTAAAGAAATAAATTTCGCTTTTTAGATTTGGAACGATCAATCATGTTTATTTACTATTTAGATCGTAATTTTCTCTAAAACTTTGCATTGTTTTCTAAGAACGAAAAAAAAAAATTTCATGCAAAATAAAATTTATTAACTTCAAAATGTATAGCTTGGTTTTCTAAGATAGATGGAATGCGCTTATATTGAAAGATAAAAAAATAATAAAATGTCTAAATAAATAATAACTCATTATAAAAAAATGATTCATTAACTGAAATTTGTAATTACTATTTCGTCTTACAAAAATATGACAAAAATCAAAACTCAACATTTCCTTAATTAGGCGAGATATATTTATCTTCTAGTTTTCTAATTTTTAAAATATAAATACACTTTCATATTCAGTAAATTAATATATAATAATAATAAACTATAATAATTCAGTAAATGTTTAAATTTGAGAAAAATTAATTATAATTCCGTCAAATGTATAATTATTTCGGACACTTCTCTTCTTTTAAACTTTTGAAAAGCTGTGAAATCTTTTTCCGTCTGATGATTAGCTATTACTCATTAAAGAAGGATTTTGTCATTTTTTTCGAAAAAAAATTATCGACAAAATAAAAAATTCGCTCAGAAAATTGTTCTTCAAAAGGAAATTCCTCACATTTATCTCTCAAAATTCAATTAGATTGGAGAATTCTGATTTTGTGGATAGTCTGAATAATATAACTCGATTAGTACTTTAAGAGGAAAGTGAGAATTTCTCTGTCTGCCATTGGAATATACTTTTTTAAACTTTTTCATTAAGAATCCTATAAAATCATGTCATTAGTAACTTCAGTTCCTGTATGAAGACTGTTAGTATTGTAAGACAGAATTCATTTTGTTGTATTTTTTATTACTAGATTGGAATATTTTTTATGTCCAAATACTTTTCTTAAGAAGTTAAAATATTCTAATTGTTATATGTATTACTAAGAAATCTTCGCCAATTCATTTAGTTTTTTATTGTTTCACTATCCGTGTCAGAAGATTTTTATTAAATGTTAAAGCATTGGCTTTTCTTATTGCTAGAAATATTTTTATATGGTTTTTTTTTTCAATATTGCGCTATTATTTGTTTCAAATTACTATTAAAGCAAAACAGCTTCTATCAATTATAATCTCAATAAATTCTATAGAAGCTGTTCTTGAAAATAAAAAATATTAAGGTTTAATTACAACCATTTAGCTGAATTCTTAAGAAATGAAATTTTGTAAAGTAATTGAAATAAAGGCTTCAGGAAAATTGGCAATGATTTACATAGCGTAAAATCTACTGTAAATGAAAAATGTTGTCTTTCTTCCACAATGAAAGTCAGTCTATCTTTTCCGGTGTCAAAAGATTACCTCAAATACAGTTAGAAAAAATTTTATGAACTGATATTGATAGTAATTTTAAGCTTTATGAATTGATGTCATAACAATTTTTTAATAGTATTTTAAAAAATAATACTTAGTTGTGCTTTTGCGAGCACTTAAAAAAGTATTAAACTAAGTACCATAGTCAGATATCTTCCGCTTTATAAAAAAATTGTATCATAAAACATATGTTATTAATATTAAAGGTATCAAAATAAAAAAGGAGGATCTATTCCTCATTTTTTACTGAATTTATTGAAAAGAATTTTTACAAAATTGCACGTCACATTTCCCTATGAGTTTAATTTCTATTTTCAATTAAAGTTAATAACTTTTCTAAGGTCTTACAATGATTCAGTTTGCTATGCTCTCAGATTTTAATTAGTTAATTTTTATGTTGCAAGAATTAAATGTCTCTGAAATAAAAAAAGGGCATGCTTTACATCCACGATCTGGAATCAAATTACATGAACAAACCTGAATAAGAAAATCAATATTTGGTTTTCAAACTAATTTAACTGAAATTGATATTTCCAGGATTAATGAAAAGCAATAATATGAAGCTTATTTCTACGTATGTAAATAACAAAAAAATCAAATGAATACATACAGGCTGAAAACATTTTTTTTCTTCTTTCAATAGAAATTAATGGTTCTTGGGATAATTTTGACCAAAACGTCATCTAAGCTTAATTCTTTTCAGTTTTCTATGGCTGAAATTAATTTCTTTTTGAAGAGGAATAACTCAGATTGTACATTATTTGCATTGTTAAGCTGTAAATGTTTTTCTAATATTATTATTTATTTAGCTACTTGTTGATTGTATTAATAAAAAATACCATAGTTTGGAAGGGGAAAAAGTATTCTCTCAACGAATTTCAAGTTCAAGCATACAATATAACCATTTTTGAGGAGGGTTCCGTCCCATGGGAGAATGTATCAAATAATCACTTGGATAAAATCTTGTTAATTGATTCTACTCAAAATTTGATATGCATTTTGTATGTCAGCATCAAAACCTCATTATAAATTTCAGTTATGTAGAATACACATTAACATTCACATAAACATAAAGAAACAAACAGTCTACCTTTCCACAGGCTTAATCAAAAATTATACTCTGTTTATAGTTAGAGTATAAAAATCAGATATTGAAAATAAACATTCTAGTTAGTTTTAAGCACAATAATTTAAATCTTGTTTCTCTTGTATCGCTTTTAAATTATTCACATGATACAAAAACAGTCACTTGCACATTTGGTATCTTTGACACAGATTTATAATTCTAATGATAAAACCAATATACTGAATTTCATCCATGTTGCTTACACATTTTAAACCGTTCATATACCATTCAGCATATTGTTGTTTCCCATACACGTATATCATCTATAATTTGACAGAGATCTAGAATTTAGAGTTACAAACCTCATACCAGATTTCATCATTCTGTCTTACAGCTGTTTTTAATCAGCGTGCTTCCAAACATGGTATTTTTTCCCTGTATAATTTAAGAGATCTAAAAAGTTAAAAACTATTTCTAATGATAAATCTGATAAGAAATTTTTTGGTGATTTCAGTATTTTCTCCTCTTTCATGAAAAAATAAAAAATAGCACAGCTTTTCAAAAAATGTGCTGTAAATGTTATATGTGATTTTTCTTATTTCGCGCACTTTAAATAACTTACTGAAATTTTTGTTTGGAATCATCAGTATTATGAAAAAATAAAAAAAGGGGAAGTAGATTTTTTTCTGTAATATTGATAGCATGCTGTATTCAATGATTACCAAGTTCATAACGCCTGTAACTCTACGAGTGGCAGCAAGTTTTCAGCAAATGATGAAATATAGATTTTTATTGATACAAAATTTATAATATAAGGTCATGAAAATAATATATTCATATTTTAAATTTAGAATTTTACTGTACTGAATATTGGCTATAAGCAACTGAAGCTGAATTATATTCCAGTTTATCTCTAACTTTAAATAAATTAGACTCTTTATTAAGAATGAATTATTTTTCACAATGAAACATCAAGATTTTGCCATATATCAGTGTCAGAAAATTTTGGTTCAAATCATGATTCAATGAATAGCACACGTATTAAGAAGTATCATTTAAACTTATCAAATGGGTTTGTATTAAAGACTTTAGTTTGATGGAAAAAAGTCGTAAATTTGTCTGATTCAGTTATCTAACGAACTTTTATTAATGAAATATGTAAATTTCTATGATTCATTTTATTTCCAAATGCCAATGAGTAAAGTTAATCAAATTTTTAAAAAACAATCATTGACTTTCGTAAATGTCATTTAAGAGGAGTGTTCCATGCAAGAAATAATTCCAAGAATCTCAATCACTGGAATCTAATATTCTTGAAGAAAATCTTCAAGAAAAGTTGAAATCAATTTCAAGAAAGTTAACGGATGGGCAAGACAGGAAATAAAACCACGCTCACTCAGTTTCACTCTTTCCACTGATAAGCAAGAAAGAAGATTTAATTAAGAAGAAACCGGAACTATACGAGAGACATTTTCAGAAAACTTACCGATATTGTTATGTACTATCAGCTATTTATAGTTCTTTTTCTCACGAATCTGCATGTCAACGCAACTGGAAAGAAATGAATGAATCCACATTTCCTCTGCTCAATGAAATTCTTTGGTGACTGCGTATTTACCTTGTTTGTGTACTTACCTCTAGTGTTTCTTTTCTCCAGTTTTTTAGCGAATGAATTTCATCAGAATCTGATTGAACTCTAATTTGTGTATGAATTAGGAGGATAGCGAAAATAAGCTTACAGTTTTTGTTATGAAAAGATAAAAGCTTTGAGAAATCACAAGAAAGATTATATACAAATTGCAATTAACAGACCTTAGTTGCCTTCTCTACGATTAGCATATGTTGGAACATAACCTGTTTTATGTTATATTTAACCCTTAGCATTCCGATGTATCCTCGAGGGTTCCATTCAATGCAGTACATAATTTTGTCGTTTTATGTAATTATTTTCTTAAATTTTGGCTGGTAAAAATATGTTGATTAATTTTCCAGAAAAATTCAAGTTAAAAAAAATCGTGTATATTAATTTTTTAGAGCAATAAACAAATCCTCTTATTCGGAAAATATTTATGCATCTAAATACTTTTCGGAGCGCTGTTAAAATTCCGCTGACTATTGTATTTACAACAAAAACAGTCTGTTATAGCAACATTTGACAGAAATAATGTAGCTTCTAATTCGAGAAGCCTTTGAGCCTATCATATTGCATCTATTTTAGTACAACGAAATAAAAATACCTATATTTGGAGGTTTAAATGCATTGTCTTAAGTATTCTAATTTTCTGTTTTCGGAATTTATACATCCTTATAGGATAATATCTAAACTCTTTGTCACGGTTACTTTATTATATGTTTATGAATTATCTAATATCACCAACAGCACATAACTTTCATTAAAATCTAATATCTTTAGTTTATCTTAATTATATTTAAATCTCATTTTTAAGTAACATGAGGACAATTTTGCGTCAAACATTGCAATTTTTGACTTCCACCTGAAAGTCAAGATCTTACAAAATACCTCCTCGGTATTTTTAATAAAGAATTTTTTATGAAATGATTAAAACTATATTTACTTGTGAATCCTTCCTCCTGATTATATGAAAGTAATATTAAACGTAAGAATGTACCACTTCTACAGGATATTTCCTTAATAGCAGTACGGGCGTCAACAAAAAATTCTCTGTCACTTTGTTACTTATTATCATCTTTTACAATTAGCAATTTAGCTATTGTGCTACGTCACTGTACATTATGCTAGAGATAAATATAACTTAAAAAATCGGCTGTCTTTTCTATAGCTTATTTAAATTTGACTATTTCGTTTCAAGAAACAGTTGTTGAAAAATATAAACAAAACTCAGAAACAGTCGATAGTTACTAAGCCCACAATTATAAAATATATGAGGAGGTGAGCTTTGAAGAAATGTTTGCATTTAATGTTACCTCCAAACGTTTGCATCCAAGCTTGAAACTTAGAACTGAAATCTTTTAATTTCATAGTACTTGACCTTTTAAATTATCTACTTTCATGTTTAGTTTAATTATGTTAAATTGCTTCCAGAAGCAATTCAGATGGTTTTCTAATAAATAAGAGATAAGAAGTCAAATTTTCAAACGCCTCTCTTGAAACATTTTAATTTTTAATTCTTATTTAATTTTTACTGTTTATCAAACTGGCTTGACAAATAAGCCTCCGAATTTGAAAGATGAGTTATAGAAGAATTTAAAATAACCAAATAACATGACGAATTGTAGCTATATTCTATATGCTTGGAAGGTATTATACATTGCTCAAAATTATATCATTTGCAAAAATGTTCGTAATGCTTCTAATACTCAACAAAAATCCATCTAAAGATTTACATTTTTAATAATTAAGGATACAAAAAAAATGCCAAACACAGTTGTCTGTTATTTAAAAAAAGAATTGTTCAAACCAATCGATTGGGTGAATTCTAATGGAATAATTGTCTTGAAACAGATTTAGATAAATATCCAAAAGATCTTACAAATTATTAAAAGCCGTAGATTATTTTGTCTGAAAAGGCACTGTGAATGGTTGATTTGAATCTTCAATTAAACATTTACTGATAATAATCATGATGCTTTTGACTTTCTGCAGACATAATTCTAGTTGTGCAAAAATTGTTTTCATGTCCTTCTAATAATAATATATATTAAACATTTATTTTAACTCTAACTTCAAGGTCTCCCAAGAGCTTAGATGTTTTCGCCTGCATGCTGAATCAGAAAAAGCAAGGAAATAGTGCATATATATCTGTTTTATGAAACTATTCCATTCGGAATATATATCTTTAAAATTAAAGATAAAAATGCTATAATTCTGAAGTAGAATATAAAAGGAAATTATGCTGTGTATAGTAGATACTGGTTGAATACAAAAGCAAACGCTTCATTGCAAACTAGTTGTAAAAAATATTCATCATCGAACAGAGCTATAATAATGTCTCTTGAGGCTTTTATCGGTTGACTGAACTATCACCGATTCCCGCCAAGAAAAACTCAGAAGGAAAATTGTAGAAATTCACATATAACAAAGCATCGCGCAGAAAGCTACAGAGAATACTTCTTTGCATTAAAATGCAATAGAATCCTTAAAAGCATTTTAGAAATCCACTGAAATTGAAAGAATTAGAATACGTCGTTTAGGGACAATTTTAAAACATTTAAATTTTCATTTTAAAACTTTTCCCCATCTTTCTATCGTAATATATATGCTTTAATTTTTTTCTATTTCTAAGAGGTATGTTTTCGTTCGGTATGAGAAACAAAATCATGAAAAAATTTTAAAGCATGCTAAAATTTTACAGTTTGTAGATTCGGTTTGGCTTGTTTGCAGTTTATGGCACTAAGGTCATTATTTGACTAAGCTGCATTAAATGTAAGTCAATAAATTCAAAAAAGAGGCTATAAGATAATATCACAAAAAGAGATGAATATCTGAGAATAAAATTGAACCTTTTGGAACGACTTGTCGTGAAACATAAAAATTAATCAAAGTATCCATCACAAGTAAAAATAAATAATTTCTCATAAGTAATATGATTTTTCATACTTTCTAGTCAGATCGTTTCTCAGCTGGAAAGACCTATTAAGATTATATATTGTTTAATGTTCTAACCATAATGAATCCAACTGGAGAAAAATGCTAGAATATTCTTCACATTTGACATTTTGCGTTAGAAGTTCGGCATTAATCCAGATTATTGAAGAATATTTGCCTCATTTTTTTAAATCGGTAAAAATACATTTGACATTTATATTCATTCATTTCAAGACTAAGACAAATTGTAAAATTTTTTGTAACATAAACAACAAATTTTACTCCATGGACATTAGCCACGATTTTGAAGTGAAGAATTCATAAGAGTATTTATAAAGCATTGACTTTCAAATTTCGTTAATTGAACTTTAAAAATTCTAACTTTCTATTAAAATTCAATATGTTGTAAAATAATTTGTCAATGAAATACTTAAATAATTAAATGGATTTGTGAAGGATAAACAATATTTTTAAAGATGAATATATTGCCTTACTTTTCGAGAAACGTGGTAGTAGATATTTTTTTTACCCATGACAAACATTATAAAGGATAAATTCCTTTACTTAATAGTAATTTTATTCAAAAAATAAATTTGCTTATTAGAACTTAATTAAAATATAAACTCTCTGTATATAACCATTTATATAATCTTGATGTTTTAATTTAAATTAAATTATGTGAAGTGTGTAAATAAAAAATGCCGACATTTAATAAAGGATCATTGGTTTCAAACTTCATCAGAGACTATCCAATTTATTTGAAAATAATGTTTCGATTAAAGGCACTTCAGATTAAAACTAAACAACTGGCATTTCAAATTTAATAAGTTTATTACAAGTCAGTGCGATTAGCGCTTACTATGATCCAGGGCATGTGCATTATTTCGTTACATATTCAGTCCAATTATCCAATATATGATGTAATTTCACAGAAATACGAATTGCCTTTAGATCAAAAATCTGTTAACCTTCCCTTGGTAAGAACCATCTTGAATGATGTGTTTGTACGTCGATATCTGTTACAAGCCAAGTGATGACTTTCTAATCTAATCTGTAGTTTTAAAATATCCAATAAAATAATGCCGTAATAGAGAATTCTCAGTTGTGGTGTGTAATTTATGATACTTGCGAATAAAATTCGTATAGAATAAGGTACTATTTGACTTCTAGAGTTGAGAAATTTCTAATATAATTATTCTACAGCAAGGCTAGTTTTTACAAACGGGATTTTCTTTCAAAATCATTTTAATGGCAACAAATTAGCATCCAAGAAGAAAAATAAATTGCTAATAAAGCATTCAGCAATAAAAAAATTTGAATTATATTTGTGTATATTTTTTATCTTGTGATACACTACTGAATAGTAAAATATTTTTTAAAAATCCACTGTAATGTAAGGTTTGTTTGCTAATAGAATAATTTCTGGGCTGAATACTGTATCTTGTTTCACACAAAGTATCTTTTACTCGTTTCAATGTTGAATTCTATTGAAATTTGAAAATAATGACAAAAAAACTGGAAGCAATACACCTCAATAAGAATTAAACTATTGTCGTCATTTCTTTTCAGTAAACGATTTGAAATTTAATTAAATAATTTGAAAGAAAAATACTACTAGATTTTTATTAATTCATTAAATTATTATAAGGTTTTGAATTTTTGCAACCCAAACTTCTTGCTCTTATTTTTTTTCTCACCTAAACTGAAACTTCCCACAAAAATGAAAAAAGAAAGCTTCAAACGTTTTCTGAAGGAATTTTCATTTTTATTAAAGGCATTTAAATGTGAATTGTAGTTACTTAAATCTCTATTAAAAGCATTCCAGTTTACGTACTCAAGGTTTTGATAACTAGAATTCGCGAAATATTCCGATTTATACCAAATTTTGCTTTTATATTTAACATTTTCTTAAAATAGTGTTTAAATGCTTGACTAAAAGGCGTTTCGAACAAAAATGAATTAATAATTAAATAAATTTTTTGAAATTATTCAAAATTTTGAAATATGTTTCTTTAGGTTTAAAACTTTTCTTATATTAGGCAATACTTTTTAGTCAACAACTTAGAGTGTAAAGATCCTGTTAATCACTACAGAAATTATGCCCTTTCCCTTAACCTTTCAATTAGGATTAATATAATATTTATTTAAAAAATAAAATTCACAGAAATTCTGCCCTTTTCTTTAACCCTTCAATCAGGATTAATATAACATTTATTTAAAAAACAAAATTCACAGAAATGCTTTCAATCAGCTGAATGTGGAATTGAGCTGTTTGAATGTTTCTGGATAGCTTAAATCAGGTTTTTGTTAAATGTAATAAATAATTAAAAAAGTGATAAAAAAAAAGTGGTTGAATAAATAGAATTAGTTTTTTCTTTGTCATTAAAATTCTCACAATATAATTAATCGATTCTTGTCTTCTATATGAAATAAAACGAATTAAGTAATATTATAAGCAAAGGGGAAGCAGAAAATCCATATATAAATATTATTAGACAGTGTTTATGTGATCGTATCCTTTTGTCGCCCGTTACCACAATTTCAAAGTGCAATGCAAAATCCACTTGTAAAACTACACTTTCAACGTTAATCTTAGATAAGAAAGGAAAAGTTTCTTTTCCTAAATTCCGTTCTTCATGAATAAAGAATGTACTTCCAAATCATGAACCAGTTGCGAATCTGTTTACTATTCATGCATCCAGAAATCTTCTATCTTATCCTAAAAATGTCCTCTATTTTAAAGAACAACGATAAAACAAAAAATATCTTTGCAAAAGAACATTTGAGTTCTTACGAAAAGCCATATATTTATATAACTATGTACTAATAAGAGCAGTTGTCTGAAATTTGTCTATGATACATTTTAATTTACTCAATGGATTTCCATATAAATTGATTCGAAGTAAAAAAAAATGTTTTAGTTCGCCAGAATCTTTGCATACTTTTAAACAATTTTAAATAATTTTCGGACAAAATTGTTTTTCTGTTATAAATCCATCAAAAGGAATTTAGAGAGGTTAGAATTGTTTAAAAAGAACCCCAAGCAAACATTTTCTGTTCTCCGATTTGCACATTTAATTAATTACAGACTTCAAATTATTTCCTACTAAAGTTTCCGTGAGCGAATCGGTTAAATCTAGAAGCCCTTCATCCTCACTCTGAAGAATTCGTTTAGCAACATTAAAGCATGCTAACTATTTTACTAGAAAAGACTAATTTTCTTTCACCATGTTTAGTAACTAGTCTTGTATGGAAACTTAGGGTAAGACAGTATTTTCTGAGTAATCTTTTTCCACTATATATCGAGTGCAACGTGAAAAAAGAAAACAATAAACTTTGAATATTGTATTAAAAATATTTAACCCCAAATTAGAATTTATAACATTGTAAAATTTAAGTCAATATAAATTTAAACCAAACTTGGAAAGAGTCAGCTGTCAAAATTTTTAAATAGTTAAATACACATCTTAAATGTGTGTTTTTGTTGTTTATTTGTTTATCGGTGGGAAAAAATTTGCTATTCTACTTTAGTTCAAAGTATTTTCTCGCACCCACAAAATTAAAAAAGTAAATACTTTTAATTCTGTGGGCGATTAATGCAAAGTACTAGTTGATGACAAACAAAACTGAATGGGATTTAAAATTGTCTTTAATCGACAAAAAGAATTGTGGTTTTACAAATAAAACATCTTAAATTTCTATATTGATTTCAATTAACAAGTTTCAATATTCGGTCAAAATCAGAAAATGTTTAAAATGCTAAAAATTCACAACACACATTTCGTATTATCATGGGGTGTGTCAAAGATCTGTTGAAATCCTATTTGATAAATAGCTCTTGGCAAAATTGAATTCTTGGCGCAACCTAACATTGTGAAGCCACACGCTAAGAGAATTGGCGGACTAATTGTGTATCAAAATCAAATGAAAACACTAAAAGCAGTTAGAAATGTCATTTAGTGATTGACTTTCGTGCTCTGGGGAAAGAGTCGCCTTTTAAATGAGTAAACATCATGACCTGAGCCCTGTAAAAAGAGAAATGTTTCATTTCTGTATTTATTATTTAGCATGCACTACGGTAAATTTAAGACTTGAATGATGATGATATATATATATATATGATGTAAATTTAAACTAATTTAATTTCTTAATTTTTAGCTCAATTTAGCCCAAATTAACTTCGTTCTAAAACATTCTTTTATTTTCATTCCACTTTTCTACCTAATTAATTCAACAGAAACTTTGTAAAATTGCTGAATCGGCTAAGCACCGACCGTTCCCCCACTTCAAGTGTTGCTAAATGAATAACAGATAAAATATTGTTGAAATTAACAAATTCTATTAAAAGATCCCTCTATGTCCTTTGTGATTGACACGCGTTAGAAAATATTAAAATCTTGCAATATATATTAACAAGGATAAAGTTTTCGTGATATATATATATATATATATATATATATTGGCGTTTACATTCCTTCGGAAATGTCAGAGGATAATCAGGATATTTTTTATTTAACATGGTTTAAATATAAACACGGTTCAATGGGTAGTTTAAGATTATTTTAGGAGTTTTTTAGAATTTTAAGTTGAAAGAGAAACCCAGAAATCTTGATGGCTCGATTATATTTATTTATTCGTTCCTGTCATTCAGATTTCAGTTAGGTAAAACTCTAAATTCTGAGGAAAGAAAAGTATTTGCACTTGAAGAGTTTGCAATTTACTTGTGGAGAAAGAAAGCATTCCGTTTGGGCCCGCGGGGCATTCTTTGTAAATAAAAGTAGGCACCTTAGTGGAATACTGGAAAGATAGACGTGGAAAGTTTTCTTCCAATTCCTAATTTCACTGTATGAAGCCTAACAGTTCAAAGAATGAGCGATGAAAAAATAAAAGTACCACTTTGCATTACTCTTAAGGAATTATTTCCTGCTGATGCAGGGGTAAATACAAAGACGTTTACCTTTTATTTCAATAGGTTTAGTTCGAATGACAAAAGGTGTTTGTAAATTGCTTGATCGAAATAAATAGCATAAGGCAGAATGTTTTAAGTTATAATTAAGAATAAAAATAAATGGAATTTATATGAAATATTTCAAATTTATTTACTCCCTTTTTTTCATTTTTTGTTCCATGAATCATTCAAGAATGAGCAGACGTCATTTAAGAATAATTTATATATTCTTGAATTTAATTTTAGGAAGAATTGCCAGATTAAAGGCTATCAGTGAAGATATGATTGAGCAGATTCAGTTTAATATCATAATGAAATGGCTGTTTGGGAAAACTTAAACCTTTCTCATTTAAACTCTAATAGAATCTGTCAGTTCAATATAAAATTGTATTAATCACGTTTTTAAAGACATATTTATTTTTGTCTTTATATTTCTAAATAAATTTTTGCCCTTTTCATAAGCTATGGACTTAATTTCATTAATGCAATTCCTTCCTGTTATATCAGTTTTCCTATAAAAAGTAATCTTACTTCCGTCGAAACTGGAATGGAAATTTATGGCTCTAAATACAAGGGATATTGTTAGGGTTAGTAAAAGTACCTATGCATATCAACAGTTGAAGAATTTTGCATTTATTCATTGCAAGTGCTCTTTGTGTTTGCTTTTTGTATACCAACAGGTGAAAATTCTTGAATTTATTCAGGTAATTTTTAATATTTATTTTAATTATTTGTGCATAGTAACTATTATCAGATTTACTCTCTGTTAATAGTAAAAGTACTTGATTTCAGTCAACTTTGTTATTATTTTATTTCATTTCTTAATCTGTTTGTCAGACAAATTTGTAGAGGCTGAAAAGACACTCGCATAATATTGGTTCTTCTAACCAACCAGCATATAAACTTTGCTGACTAAAATTACATTAAAAGGAAAACATTTTATGGAATATTTAGTAGTACCTAAATTTTAGTAGTAGTTACTAGATGTCGTTTAGTTACCGAAATGGAAAATTTTCAAAAAAAAATTTTTTTTATTTAAAAACATTAAAATTCTATAATCAGTGTTGTATATTTTAAATATTCAATTTTAAAAACTTTTTTAAAGTTCAATATTACAATCAGTGTTTTAAAGTAGAATGTTAATATTAAAACGAGATGTGGTACACACTACGTACGGAGCACACAAACTAAAGGAGTTATGATGTTAAATTTTAAAAATCTAGTAATAAAGCGAATCGAACAATAAGTAATACTATGAATAAAATACTTTCTACATTGAAATCTCAGTTGACCTCAGCTCATTGTAGACGAATTCTTAATAAGTCCATATTTGAATTTTTTTCCTATTCTCTCCCACCTTTTTACTTCTAGTCAAGAGAAACATACTCTTTCAAATATCATAAAAGGAGTGTAGCAACTATCTACAAAATTTTCTCAAACTTTTCCATGAATTATTCACGAAAGAGTGATGTTTTGACTTCAACATATATCTAAATTAATAATATTTCACTGCTTTCATTTGTACTTTTATTTATTCTCAAATCAAACCTTAACATTCTGATTATATTGTAAAAATTAAAACTTTATATTCATTTATAGAGATACTCAGAAAGTGATTTTAAAGAAAGTTTTGTTTTTCTTTAGTGTATTCTCTTAGCATGTATTGGGTTGTGTAATGGCTATTATTGATTAAATGTTTATAGAGTGAGTGACGATTTGTGATTAAGTCTATTACTAATACTCATGTATATATTAATGCTAGCAGACATATCCGTGACATAACGATGTCAATAAAACCAAAACTTCGATAGCATAAAATAAAAGTATGAAAACCAACTAAAAATAATTATGATGACTTTTTTGTTCGTTTATTTATAATAATGATATAACCTACTGAATTACAGGCGTTAAAAAATTCGGAACAAATAAATGAAAATGAAGATATGTTGAAACGAGAGAGACGATAACAATAACTGAAAAAGAAAGTTTGCTGTAAACGATGGCTTTTGAATTAAAATTATATATAAATAATCATCACAATATTAGATTTATTAATTTGACTCTTCATTAATTCAACGAAGAAATAAAATTGTTGCCAATGGATCCGCTTTTTTGTCACAGATCATCGAAGAAAATCATTGATTTCATCAGTAAAGCAATAAAAATAAAATCAGATTAATTCGAATAAATACTTCAAAAAATCTGAAAAAATTAATCGAGTTAAAATGTAAAAAGCAGGAATTTTGGCTTTAATTCTTAAAACTTTTCTCAAAAACTGACATTTTTTTTAAAAATATGTTTCTGTTAAAAACAGTGACTGTTTTCGTATTTCGGTGAACTTATTACGAAAAGTAAACCTAACTCCTTTAAATCTGTTTGTTCTCCTCTATAATGCATATATTTTACAATCTTCAGAAACAATAATAAGGAAATATACGTGCGAAAAATCGTACAAGACATCATAAAACATTAAATAAATTTTTTCTTAATTAAAATTTGGAAATAAGGACTTCGAGTTGCTTTGAGTCACTATTACAACTATCTGTCTGCTGAATTTCATTTATGTAGAAACGATACTGATTTGTCTTGATACCGCTTATATGTACATATACACAGAAAAACTTCCTTTTATGCAGTTGATCTCTCCCTTTTTAATATTTTTCTATGTATCTGAAAATTTAATTTAATATAATATACTCAATTTAATTTATAATTATGTTAGAAAATCATTGATAATGAGTGCACAAGAAAATGAATTCTTTTCATCTTCACCGGAAATCTTTCTAGTATAATAAAACTTTACGATCTGCCGCTACGCGACGGAAGAAAGATGAACTGCTATTTCCCTTCTCCTTGTTTCAAACTTGGCATTTTTACTTTATCTTCATTCTTAAAACAAATCATTGATGTTTTGAGCAAAACTATTGCTAATTGTGATGGTTAGAAAAAAAATTGGCAAAAATAAAGATAAAAAAAATGGATGGACGATTTAACTTTAAATATTAAATTATTGCTAATATATCAAATATATTTGAGAAGTCATATATTCACAAAAGCCGAAATAAAATGCCCCAAGGGAACTCTAAATAATTAAAGATACACTTTCATGAAGCTGAAGTGTGAATTAATAGTTCAAGGAGTTCTGAAAAATAGGATAGACCAGGGGTTGGCAACATGCGGTTCTTTTGATGTAAAGTTGTGGCTCTCCAGCTCCATACGAAAAATTAATAATCTATTATAATAACACTTAAAAAATATTTTTAATTACTTAATTTCTTAATAGCTCCTATTAACATAATCGTTTGTGAGAATGCAAATGATATCAACATTGATCCATTCGGAATTGATGCTGGATCGCTTTCATGCAAATATTAGATTTGAAAACCAAAGGCTTGTGGAGTGGCAAGTTAACCGAACTCAAGAGCAAGTTGGAAGAGTTGGAGGTCCAGAAATGCATGCACTTCGTGCAGAACAAGTGGACAGCTCTAAAAGTTAAACCACGAGTTGAGTCCTCATATTCGAAACAAAGAATAGTCTTCCAGAATGTTACTGTGAGGTGAAGGCATATGGAGTGCTGACGATTTTCGCATCGACATATTCGTGTGAGCAAACATTCTCTTGCATGAATATAATAATAAGTAAATTTAGAAGTCGACTAACAAATAAAAGTCTAGAGCCATGCTTGAAACTTAAAACAACAAGCTCTAAGCGAGATTTAATCAGACATTCAAAAGGCATGCAGATACATTGATGTAACTATCTATATTTGTGAATAAAAGATTATTCGGTATTTAATGACGTTTATTTTCAATTATATATATATATATATAAGCAAATAATCTAAATCGATAAAATAATATTAAATCGAAAATTTTCAGTTGCTTTTTAAAAACTGGAAAATTTTGTGAATTGTTGCTTTTGGCTCTTTCGTTTCAATAGGTTTCCGACCCTTGGGGTAAATCCATGAGAATTTATCATATTTGTTTCTTTTTATTTGTCTTTAAAAATTTTTTCATTCATCAGATAAATCATAAATTTTCTCATTCTAAAAAACAAATACTGAAGAATATTGTGAATTAAATTCTTTCACTATTTGTAAATACAACGTGAACTAAAGCATAAAGATTTAACGAAATAAACATAAAGATTTAACGAAATAAATTTTGTGCCCAATGCATCTCAGTAAATAAAAATTCATAACTATATATTAATCTTTATTCAGTCGCAGGTGTACTGACCTGACTTGAGAAATAAATCTGTAAATTGTTTTGAAGACTCTAATGTCATGACTTCAGGGTCGTTATATGAGGTCGAAATTGTTTTAACTAGCATGATAATTGAAAATAAGCAACAGTGTTTGGTAATATTTTCTTTTGTTTAGATAGATTAACTTTTTGCTTCGAAACAGATAGTTTAGTTTTGAATCTTGAAGTAAACGTGAAGGGTAACGGTACACTTCCTCTTTACCTCTGACGTTTGGACGTTTGCACTTACACTTACAGCACTTTTATTATTAATAAGCACTTTGGACACTTACAATGACACATTAAACGTTCTCCAGACTCATAAGCACGACGAATCTATGGTAGAATAGGGTACCGAATCAGCTATCTTCCTATCTCAAACTCTACTATGACATTATTATCCTAAAAAGTGTTTTTTGATTTTAAAAAAAGCAAACCTAGAACAGTTAACCTTCTAGATGACACAACTAACTTTTTCCGTTTCTCATATTAATTTCTTAAGTCGATCCTTCATGCTTATACGTATGTCTTCTTAAAGTATAATAAAAGAACCAATTAAGTTAACTGTTTACTTAGAAATTTTTTACTTACTTTGTTAATTTTCCTTTTAAAATTGTACTGAATGAATTCAAATCTTTGAAGAAATACTTAACGCAATATTTCAGTTGCTTTTTTTAATTTTAATTTATAATCATTTTCAATACTTTTCATTTATAATATATTCCAATGCATTTCATAGCATACTTCTTCTGAGCACCCAAATTAATTTTTAAGTAACTTTGAGGTGTGGTATATTACCTTTTAAACTGAATAAAATGATTTGTTTTCTAATATTAAGAATATTTTAAAATGGAAACTTTAAGAAGACATATGTATAAACATGAAGGATTGACTTAAGAAATTAATATGAGAATCGAAAAAAGTTAGTTGAGTCATCTAGAAAGTTAACTGTTCTAGGCTTGTCTATCGTACTTTGAAAACACGACATAATGCAGTTTCTCAACCATTAATAATAAATTATCCAAAATGTAGATAAAGTATTTTTTGCTTTTTTTTATCATGTAAGCAACAGATATATTTCTTAAGGTAAGTATCCTTTGAATCTCGAAGACGGAAGACCTTTATCCACAAACAACACATTTCCTTTCAAGTCCAGATAATATGATCGTCTTCCTGACATGGACAAAGAAAGATAAGTTAGAATATGCAATTTTACCGGTTTTCTCTAAAAGTTTATCAGCGTGTTCCGTTACTTTACTTAATTTTACCTTTCCTGACGTAGTCTTTTTCCTCTCATTCATGCTTGTTATACCTAATAAGATTGCTCCACTTCCTGAAAGACAAAGTTGTGGTTATCCAATTCATTCCGAGAAATACCCAGTTTCACTTACCGCTCCTTTTTTACTAAGGCATAATATACTAAGACGCATTTTAGGAAAATATAACGATAATGAAATTTCACCAAGTTTTGACTCAGTGATCCTATTTATCTTCATAGAAATGCATTAAAAAAATAGCCGTCCATGAATGATTGCAATTTCTCAATGACTTGTGAATTCACATATTGGTGCATACTTTTGAAACATGTACATTATTTTAGTTTACCTTTCTTAAACTGACCACACAATTATCTTGAGTAATCATATTTTTATATTTGTCAAAGTAATTAAACTTAAGTATCGAAAATGAAAATCGTTGATAGTGTATTTAAAATCTTTGGATGTATTTAGCTAATTTTAACTTTTTCTAAAGAGTGCAAATTTCGGAAATAATATATTTCGTTAATATTTTTAATTCTCTAAGACTGAATATTAATTGAGAATATAGTTTAAATTAAACTGAGGTTAAAATATTGAAGAGAAAATATCAAAACTGTGAAGACAAAATCTAAATAAATTAGAAAAAGGAAATTTTAAGGATTAAGCTTCGTTCTTTTATCTTCGAAATGCCATGAATTATGGAATAATTCTTAAATAACAGTTAATTTTTGGAAATATTCATTTTTAAGTGGCAAACCACTGAATTCTATATTTTAATATGAGATATCTGTAGCTTATTATGCCTAAAATGATCTCAATGCAAAGTTTTGAAATTTCTAAATTGTGTTTTTTAAATCTTTGAAGCAAATTACGAAACTGATAATGAACTATCATATATTATTTAAGCCAAATTTTACAAAATTTTGGGATTTTATTTAATATTGCACAAATCACTGATTTAACAACTTTTCCGATCAAAACCGCAAATCGTATTCACTTTTCATCGAATTGATTTCCATCAAATTATATCCATATCTTTTATAGAAGAACTAAATTTTAAAAAACATAAATAAAAAAAGGTATTCAAAGGCATTCAATATATTCATCAGAATAATAAAATGTTAGAAACATTTTTGTTACAAAAATCTGGAGATCAAAACAAAAGTCGTGAAAGCATGATTGAATCATAAATTTTAATTTTTAACAATGTTTACGATTTTTTTTTTAATATCCAATATAACTAAATTTTCATGTCTTTTATCTGCATGGCCGCACAATTTTACTATTTTTACTATGATTTTGCATAAAATTTTTTATAAATATATTATTTGATACATTTTTGTATAATAGAAAAATATAATGATTAGTACACTAAAATACAAATTAAAAAAATATATTTTCCGTTGTTTTATTTTTAATATACTTATTCCTTACAATAAATGTTGGGAATCTTGCATTGAAAATTTTCCGAAATTCACTCTCAAAAAACGTCTTTTTCAAAAAATCAAATTAAAAATTAAATTACAAACTAACTAATAATTAACCCTTTCCCGTAAAATGACGAGTATAGCTCATCATTGATTTTTCATGCCATATAGCACAATGACGGGCTATACTCGTCATTGTGCTATATGGCATGACGAGCTATACTCGACATGCGACTAAAGTTACTATTGAATATAATAATAAATTTGATTTAAAATTTCTAGTGTATTGAATTCAGATTCACTTTGTTACTTATGTTGGTATCATAGATCACTATCATATATCGTTTGATTGTCTTGGTACAAGTTACGGCCAAACTATTAGTAGCCGTTCTAATATATTCGTTCATTCATTCTAATAAACATTTAGCCTGAACATCTGACTTACTAAATGCTAAACATGCCGTGAAATAAACACCTTAATGAATAAGAGTAATGTAGATCAAGAAGATCAAAGTGATTCAGAAAAATCAGAAAATAAGCATACATTTAATTGGTACTGATAATGAAACTAATGATAGTGAAATATTACAACGAAAACGCGCATAATGACTAATAAGTGAATTTTGTCGTAGACACATTATGTGCCTAAAATTATTTTTAAAAAGTACCGGAGTGCCTAGAGTAAACGCGAAAACTAGGGGCTAATCCGAAATCACAAGAGATTTTTGAAGAAATGTGGAATGCGAACTTACAAATTACAATTACATCCATATCAATAATATAATTTTAATTAATACTTATAAATTAGTTAGAGTTATAAAATAAACTTTCTTAAATAAAAATTAAATAGCTATTTCATCCAAAAATTTTTATTCTTAAATCTTACTGGAAGGGGTTAATAATAAAATCCTGAAAATCTTGAAATACTGTTTTACCATAGAATAGCGCATTTGGTCTGAAATGCGTTTCACTCAAGAACATCGGAAAACGAATGAAAAAACAATAACAAAAGTCTGTCTTTGAAATAATGAAGTTAAATAAAAACATTAATGTAACAGTTTCATCTTAATTAGTATATTCTTATACCAATGTTCGCTAAAGTCACAGAAATATATTTTGAATTCAGTTGAAAAATTTTACTAAAAGCTGATTTAAAGTGTTAAGAACTTAACATAAAATCGCAATCTGATCTAAGCAGCTTTCCCCCTTGAAATAAGTTTTTAATGTTTCAAGTTCATTTTTTTCTTGACTGTCATACCCATAATAGTTTCTAATTCATGGTCTTTATATTGTACCACTTCAATTTTTTGATGATCGTGTATTTTAATCTCTCAAATATAAGAATTGTCTGAAAATAAGTCATCATTAATTTAATCGAAAAAAGCTCTTTTATTCAGCTCTCTCGAATAATAGCTCTTTTATTTAGCTCTCTTGGATAAGAGGTCTTTTATTTTGCTCTTCCCGATAAGAACTCCTTTACTTAGCTCTTTTGTCTAAGAACTGTTCAAACGGATATTGCCTTTTCTCTCAAAAGCTATCATTTCCAACAATATTATATGAAATATATTGCATTAACGGCGGTTTATGCTTCTTTATATTAACACTCATTTCTTAACTTACCTCAAATTACAAATTAAAAAATTTATCTGCATTCATCGCTAAATCTCATCAAAAAGTCTCCCGATTTCTTATTTATAACCAAGAAAGCATTTTTCATGAAAGATATTATTTGTCTGTCTAGTATTCAGCAGTAAAAAAATTTGTTGACAGAAGGGATTGTCATAAAATTCCTCGAGATTTATGAATATTTAAAATCTGTTGTTAAGACTGCATTATCAAATTGAAAAACATTCGACGACGGAATAAGATCGATATGGTTATTTGTTTAAAAATCCCTAGATTCTTCCATAAAAATATTTATCTTGCTGCATTATTTCGTTATTTAGGCAGGTAGACGGCATAAGCTGTAATTTGCTGCGATGCAAATGTCAATCTGTTCCTCGCAACGTTGGCCATTTATATTTTTTACGGCAAACTGAAAATAGTTCTCTTTCCAGTATCATTCTGTTTACTTTGGGGTTTTTGAACAACTAGAGTTAACTTTTATTTCACAGGAGAGTGGAAGAATTGTTAACATATTTTCAATACCGAAATTTTATTTCATATTTGAAACACAGTTTATTGGTCTTAATCATACGGTATTAATGAAGCTCATGTGTAACATTATGCAGATTTATTTCCACAAATTTAAAATCGTTATTTTTAGATTTTATTTCTAACATCTGAATCAGAAAATAATCCTATTTTTAAAATTCTTACAAATTTTGAAAGGAATTGAGGGATGAAGTATACTCATTACTTGTTTATTTTATTCTATCTCTTATCTATCTAATTCTAACAGTAACTTAAAACAAAATTCTTGTGATAAATTTGAAACGATCGCCCATCTACACGAAATCATTAAAAATGCGATTAATTAATCTATGAAAGACTTTTAAAAAATAAAAATAATTTCTCGTTCCTTAAAAAATACATTTTTAACTGCAATGAAACAAGGTGTATATGTTATTGGCAATGTGTGTTACTGTAATTGTATTCTATAAAAAATGTAGTTATTTATAGGCGAGTCTGAAATATGAAAATTATTTATAAATATTATATATTTTCCCTAAGCATTGTACGTAATACCCAGTCTCTTTATGGAATGTTAAATTTTATTTAGACAAAATAGGAAAATAAGACCATCATAAATCTTTTATCTAAAAAAATTACATTGTACAGATATGCTAATGTTATTTAGAAAAAAAAAAGAGTTATATTAAAATTATTTTATTCAAATAGTGCAAGGGAAAAGGAAAGTTATATAACGCAAAGCCCTTTTTATGTTTCGCTTTATATTTTACCGGTCTGTTATTTGGCATTGCATTGAATGCATAGGTATTGTGAGAAATGCTAATTATTTCATACTTCGCCTATAAATAGAATTATTTCTTACCTTTCCTAAAAATTACTAAACATTTCCTAAAACGCTGATTTCAAGTTTTGTCGGAACCATAAATATAACATTTTTGTTATAAGAATTCTAAAATTAATTTACTTCGTCAGTGAAATACAATCCCTTTAAATAATCCTTCTGCTTTAAATATCAGTGTCTAGAAGTCTATGATGAACGTATTAAAAATTACGGCAGATATTCAATAAATCGTTATTTATAATAAAAGAATCAGAATTACGACGTTTTTATTTTTTTCATTATACTTGCAGATTCCTTTCAAGAATAGTCTTTAATAAAGAATTGTTAAACAGCTGATTGATATTCGCCGTTTATTGTTTCAAGAATCAAGCATTGGTCCTGTAAACCAAATACAAAAGAAAATTTAAAGTCCTTAGTAGACACTAAAAAATAGTAACATTGAAAAAAAAATGACTCAAATACTAATAGGATAGTTATTGTAATTTGTTTTCTACGGACAATTAATTGGCTCAATATCAAAAACAAGGCTATACATTCAGAAAGAGTTAAAGCAAGGCAGTCCTAATGGAATAGTTTCTATTGTTCCAACCTTAATGAAATTACTTCATGCTTACGTGATGCATGTCAAAATACGGAGACCTCGATATCCAAAATAGGGTGATACAATATGCAGTTGAACGATCGTTGACATCCACGATTATTTTAATCATGTGAGTTGTGAAGTCCTGTAAATTGATTCCATTATAATAATTTTTGAAAAGAAACAAGGAGACGTCATTATTTTTATTAACAAAGAGGTTGTGAAATTTTTAAACTGTCCTCACAATGTAGCGCTTTAAACTTTCAGTAAAGATATCAAAACCTATTCAATATTTTTAAGAGATCAATTCGTTGAAAGCAATTCAGTAGTAATTTGAAAACAAGTGAAACAGATTTTTTTTTAAAAGAATATGGCGTATTTTTTGTTACGTTTCGTATCTCAATACTGCTTTTGTTTTAGAACCTGATGGCAAAGCTGAAGAAACAAATCTCTTTCCAGTATAAGCCTTTAAGTTTGTTATATTGTTTCAGCCCTTAAGCTCCGAGATATAACAGTTTACCGGAATTCAATCGTATTTAAAAATATCTTACCATCAAAAATTAAATTAATATTTCAAAATTTTCTAAAATTATTTTGTGTAATAGTATTATTCATTAATTGGTAGTTTATTTTTGAATTTATCTTACTAACGTATCTTTGAATTTCACAAACCGAATTATATAACAGTATTTATATTTTTAATTAAATGTTGCAATTTTTATATATATGTTACCTTTAAATTTCGAAAGATATTAATGTGTACATTATTTAGTTAACCTGCAATTTGTTTCATTCAAGTATGGAATCATCAATAAATACGAATTATTTTTCATCTTCCCTAGGTAAATTGCCCATTAATATATTATTAACACACAATTTCCTAATAAATCTTTTTAGCCAATATTTAGAAAACGCTGATTATTACGTGAATTACTTAAATTTATAAAAGTAAAACGTGTTTTTCAATTAGAAGAAAATAATTTGTCACCCATTGTTTGTCTGCATATTCAAAGAAAAAGTTCCCCGTTATTCAAGCAAGTATCTCTTCATTTCTTTTATATCGGTCTGGTAAATAATATGCAGATTATTTAGATAATCTAAAGATTAAATAAGAAATGTGAGAAACGTAATAGTTTTTCGCTTTTATAATAATTCGGCTTAACCTGCAGATTATCAAAATAATTTGCAATTTACCTAATTGATGCAATTTAGCATTAACATATATACTTTTAATTCATGCAAATTTTTGAGTTTTCTAAAGTAACCGATCATTTTCATAAATTTTCTTTGCTCATATTCAGAACTAAAAGGAATAACACCCAGCTCTCTGAAATCTTTTTCAGTGCATGACTACTTATTACCACATAAATTCTTTTATCTATGATCTCTTTCTCCGATTAAATATTTGTTTCAGATAGGTAAATTAAATCTATTTCGACATCAAACTGCTGGAAAAAATTCAGTTGTTTTTAAAGGATCAAATATGAAAGCACATACACTGTTTCAAATAGATTTTTATAGCCTCTAATACATCCAATGGTTATTTATTTACTTTTACTATTAGCGTGGTGGTGGTGGGGTATTTGCAAAGAAAAGGAACTATTTATATGCAAGTTAAAAACAGCATCTAATTATACATTTTCAAACAGACTAATTTGTTTTTACCTCCAAGCTAATTTTAAATAGGTAATTTGGAGAAATGGAAGAATGAAGTATCGCTCTTTACTGACGATAAATATTTAAATCATTTTTTGATAAAAAATTATCAAAAGCTTTTAATTATTTAAATGAAATTGAAATTAAATAAATTAAATTTTCAAATGTTTTTTCTGTAATTCTTTTCAATAGTTTAGATGGTTTGTTGAATCTTTTGTCTTAATCATGTCTTAAAAATCATGCATTGATTGATTCCAAATAAAGGCTCAAAGACAGGAAGAAAGAAACAATGCTTTCTCAAAATATTGAAGAGAAATAAACTACAACATCTAGTTAAAATTTTTAAGCAGTAAGTAATTTTTAAGCAATTTTTAAATGAAAATAGCTTTCACCAAATAATCTTACAATCGAAGAAAAATTTAATTGCTTGTAATAGCTAAATTCATAATTCCATTTTCTTAAAAATATTGAAACGCTATTCTAAAATTGCTTGTTATTGTATATATCGGACAGTAAAATTATCACTATTTCTCATCTTTAGCAATTTATACTTTGATAAAGTTTAATGGTGTTTAGAAATATAGTCTCAACCAGATACCAAATAGATTATATGAATACACAGCGGTTTGCTTTTTGAATTATTCCAAACTATTTCTTTACTTTACTGAAAAGTTCAAAAAAGGCCAAAAGGCTGCTACTCACTTCAGTTACTATCAAAACTTTACTACAACAAATATGTTGTTGCGCCTACTTCTTTTCAGTTTCGACTTTCCTCCAATAAAATAGCTAACTATATGCTTGTGATGGTATCTTTTCAATCTATATGAATATAGTTTCTATCTATATGAATTCTATTTCATTTTTCATTCTTTAAACTTCGATCTTTTTATATCTATATGAATCTTTAATTCCAAAATCACTAATTAAAAGTCATGCAACAAATTATTAGTCTAAATTTTTTTCTGTCAAACTATTAGAGATAATTTTATTATTTTAAATTGAATATAAAATTACATATAAATAAAATACAACTAGTCTTTTCAAATTTATAAAGGATAATTATATGTTGTTACCAGAATAATTTGTTGTTTATACTTGGGTAGTTTGCTATAAAATCTAAAATATTAAATAAATATCCAACCATGAACATGACATTGATAAAAAAAACCAATTAAGTTTATTAAGCATATTTTGAAGTTACCGTTTCAGATGAAAAATAATTTGCATAGTTAAAAATAATTCTCATTCTCGTTAAGATACCCAATTCAAATTAAAAAAGAATTATTTAGAAAATTAGGCATATTTAACAGTTGACTTTCTTCCAGAAAAAAACAACGATTTATTGTAAATATTCAAAAAATATTGTTGACAGTTTTTAATGCTGTGTGTTCTGAAAACAAAATTGAAAGATAGACAACCCAAAAATAACTATATTTTATTAACAAATGCTTAGAGTTATGTTAATTAATAAAAGCTGGAATCAATAAATTTTATAATAGGTTGATTATCTTTCAAAAACTATATTTATATAAAAGAATATGTAAGTATTCTTTGAGTAAGATTATTCCTGTTTTCATCAAAAGAACTATAATACTAAAGTCTAATTCTTGACAAAAACTTTTTCTCGAAAAAAAAACATAAGGAAACAGAGTTATAAAACCTTTTCACACTTGATTACAGGTTTATTCTAAGCACGCCGGCATCTGATTAAATTTTTACTAAAAGTAATATTTTCAGCTAAGTCTTATAACTTTTTTTCTCTGAATTTCCTTTAAAATAAGGTTTAATAAATTTTCTTCTGACACGTGTGTGAACATAAGTAACGTGTTTCTGCTTTCTTCTTCTAGGTACTTTTATCATGCTAATGATGAAAACATTTCGTAAAAAGTTAATTACACAACCAGATTTTCCTTTGCCTGACGATAGCGATTAAGTAGTTAAAAATTGATTAAAATAGCCGTCAGTTAAAGGATCTTTCCTACATAATATGTTTATGAAATACAAAGCTCCCAGCAAATTTCAAACAAGAGAATTTTGTGTTGATTTTTTAATACATCAGAATTAATTATAACGACCTAGATGCTGATAAATAGTTATTGAAATCCTATAGCGTTTATATTCTTGCAAAATTTATAAATAAGAGAAAGACCGCAATTTTTTTGTAGAGTTTTAGTATAATATCGTTTCAAAATAACCCTAAGGACCCTTGTGTTCATTTTTTTTAAATCCAAACAAAAATGTTAATAATGTATAAATGCAGACAAATTCTAAATCTTTGTTCTGTAGCATATGGATAGTTCGAAAATAATGCAGATTGAATTCATTTGTAATGAAATGTTAGCGATGATAGTTTTTGAGCTTTAAAAAGATTTATTCGGAGTAAAACTAGTCGATTTACAAAGAATGCTTCCACAAAGCTGTTTTGCATTCGAAATGAAATTACTGTTTTATTTATTCAGATAGTGTGACTTATTTCTTAGTTTTTCGTTTCCTCAAAGAAAAACAAAAAACAGCAAAAGGCATGCCGTCGATTTTCTTAAATTTATTTCAAAGCGGTGTTTTATGATTGATAATGTAACTGGCATGAAAGTACATATTTCAAAGTGGAGAATTTTTATTTTATGCCTTTACTTCAATGAAAAAAATTCATTAAGGTGAAATTAAAGTAAGTTGCATTCCATTTATCCTTTTACGAATAATAAGGAGCAAATGCTTGTTTTTAATGAAAGGTTTACTAGTGCATTAGTTTTATCACGCTAAAATTGCATTAATAAAATGTAAATGAGGAGAAAAGAGAAGAGATACTTATAAATTACTTTGATATTTGTATGAATCTAGAAATGCAGAAATAAAGCTCTTTCTTAAGTAGTCTAAGCCATATTTCATAAAATATCATATTGAGATATTGAATATAATTTATGATGTCAAAAACACTTCCCTTTTTCAAATATAAATGCAAATTAAGCATTTATAAAAGATTAGTTACTGAAAATTTAGCCGGAAAATTGAACGAAAAATTTGTAGTGTATGATAATTCTGATAGATTTTCATTTAAAAATGTATTTGTATTTCTACTTTACTCATTTTATTTTCTAGATATTGCACATTTTTTTATCCTATAAAGATGAACTCTTTAATAGATTTTTAATAAATTAAGATCATTCTTCAGTTCAAAATTTTACAATATTTCTTTATTTTTTAACTTGTAAATATAGTGTGAAGAAACTGTAAATAAAAAAAGAAATATAATCCAATTGCTAGACATTTTAGTTTATTAATTTCAGTACTAAAAATATTCTTACGATTAGTAAACTTTTCGTTTATTTAATGCGCAAATAGAATCAGAAATATTTCAAAGTTTTCACATTTAAAAAAATGTCTTCAGATATTAGCAGTTATTTCGTATATATAAGCTTATTTCTTCACAAAATCAACAATAATAAAAGCCTAATGTTATTTTCGCCTCCTTAAGTATATATATTTATGATAATTGACAAAAGAGATAATGCAGCTCTGCTCGGAACAATTTGGCAACAGCGAAATTGTTGCGGAAGTCGAAGATATACAAAAGAACTAAAGTGGACCGGAAAGAAGAAGTATTCATTCGTTATCTCATTTCTCAACAATAATGACATTGGAGGCTTATTTGGAAATGAATTCACGATTTGATGTCCTAGCTATTGCAAACGTAATAGATAATAATAAATATTTTTAATGCTTTTTCATTTAACAAATAACAAAACGAAAGCAAAGAAAGGTGAGATGTATAATTTCTTTATAATTTGAGGCTATTAAAAAGGAATTTTTTTTTATATTTAAGGAAAGAAATGATGCTCAAAACATAACTTTCTGCAATTGAAAATTCAATGGCAGTAATCAATGTGGTCTTAAAATTCGAAATAAAATTCATTTTAAAATGATTACAAATAACTTCGATGCATTTAAACTATTTATATGATTTCCTTTATTTATAAATTTTCATTTAGGCAAAGAAATGAATTCAGAATATAACTTTCTGCAATTGAAAATTCTATTGTAGTATTTAAAAATCATTGTGGTCTTCAAGTTTGAAATAAAATTCATTAAAAAATGATAATAAATAACTTTAATTCATTTAAATAATAAAAATATATTATTTCATTCATTTATAACATTTTAAACATTTCCTATTACTTTTATCTCAATAGAAAAAACTCTTTATTGAAAAAGGGAGGATTTTTCTTTTTTATTCGAAACGCTGCTCAACGAAACATTTTAACTTCTTCATTGATATGAGAAGAACCCTTTTTTTAGATAGAATTTTAAATATTTATAAACTTAAAAAGCAATACAGTTTGCGTAGAATAACAAATATTGTTTGTTTTGTTCAATCACTAATTTTTTGTAAAAATGTTATTCTTGCATTATTAAAATTCTTTACTAATCAAAATGTAACTTCTTTTTTATCTATATTTTCTGAGAAAAAAGAACTTTAAACTTCATATCATTTTTAATTGCTTTTCTGAGCTGTGGTTTGAACAAATATAAAATAATATAATTCAAGGAACATTTTAAAGCTCTATAAAATGAATGTCTTCATATTTCATTCTTCAGACTCAAAATTTTGAATATTGTTGACTTCATCAAAAGCTTAATTATATTTATAGATATTTTACATTTGTTGATCAAAATGAATAAGTTTAAAAGAAAAATCTTTCAATCCATTACAGGAATAACTATTTAAGTATTCCATAGTAAAGATAACGGACTCAAAACGAACAAGCATCATCAAAAATGTAGGAAAACTCATCAAGTCTCAAATATAGCATACAATTTATTGAAGCGCTTATTTTAAAATTCAGTGAAAACGAAATGTTCAAAAGGTAAATTTATCGAAAATTAAAAGGTAAATATTTGCAAACATGAGCTTTTAAAATACTTTAAAACATAAGTGTAAATTTCGAAAATTGGAAAACCTAGTTCCTAACGCCTTCCACATAAAAACATCAAACTAATTTGTTCTCCAAAGACTGAAATAAGCACGTTCCAGGAATGAATTACACGGAAAAGTAACCACCACCCATTTCTATAGAATCCTAGAATATAGTCTCCGTGCTTTGAATGTCTTCTGTGAAGCTGTATTATTTACAAAGAGTCAGCTAAACAGTCCTCGTTTGAATGCCAAAGCATTCACTCGCTTGTTGGAGTTTTATCTACGACTGCGAATAGCGGGCGCTGTATCATCAGATTTCCTGCAATCTAAGCAAAAGCAAAAAAATCCTTTCAATCAGACCCATAGCAAATATATACAAGATTATTTTGTTTTAATACAGACTCTAATATAAATTTAATACTAAAAATTTGTATTCGTATGCAAATAGATCATATAAGTCAAATAAAAGTATTTCATATGCAATCATACAAAAATTAAATAAACAATTTATGAAGCTTCATGTTGAATTATAAAAATTCTTTTTATGATTTTGGACAACGATGAAATAAAAATATTAATTTTAATGACATTCTAGAAAATAATTTTTAAGCTAAAATTATTCTCCCACGATTTTATTTCTTACAGCTTTAAAATCAGAATCAGAATAGAAACATATATCTATTCGCATATGATAATTTTGAATAATTTTTAACAGTCAAATTTAATCTTTTTGTTTAAATTGCATCGGTCAAATTAGTTTTACTGTAATAATTAATTTTAATATAAATAAAAAATACAGCGAGACGAAAATTATTTTCCGTTTAAACAGAAAACAGAATTACGAATTGTTGGCGTTACGGTTCGGGCCATATATTATTAATACTTTTACAGTTGTTTTTTACTTTTTTTAATCCTAAGCAATAGTAGTTAAAAAAATATCTACTCATATATATGGTTAAAATGCCGTCAACAGAATATATAACTTCTAAGTAAATTTTCATAAAAATAATTTGTTATTTTTAGGAAATAATCTAATCAGATATTTGTACTTCTAAAAATTTCCTTTATTAGATATTAATGATTTTAGAATGTTTTTATGGTTGCTAAATCGTAATCAACATTAATCATAGAAGTCTGAAAAGTATCTACCTATTTTATCTTTCAGCATATTTGTTGAAAAAATAACTAGGCTCTATTGCTCCTGCAATAAACAAAAAATGTCTGAGCTATTAAATTAAAACAAAAATCATGAAGAAATCTTTAATTATTTAGTCGTGAATAAATGCATAGTATATCAACAGTATAGAACTTAAACATAGTTATTCATAAAACGACAACAAAGCACTTATGATTCTCATAAATTTTATTGATAACAAACAATTTAATTAAAGGGATTAAAATTTTGTCATTTCATATATTTTGTTTCTCCATCCAGATTTATAAGCTGACTAGATTCATAATTTTAGAAAATCCTGATATAATGCTATTTCATTTAACTCTCCATATCATAATTTTATTTTTACTGTGTGTTTCCGATAGCATTCAACTACTAAATTTTGTATTTTTTTCTTAGTTGCTTTTTGGTTCTTTTAATTTCGATTAATTTCATTTCTAAATTCTACTTACATTATTAAAAGGTTTTCTAGAAACATCAACCCGTTTGAACTTTAAAAAAATAGACGTTTAAAATAAAGTCAAATTAACCAATTTTATCAGAATACTGAAGTATTCTACTTACGTTTGGATTAAACTGGTTGATATAACCGGCTTTAATCAGAGTACAAAATTCTTTCATACAAAATACATTTTAAAATAGAACTACCTTTATACAAAATATTATAATATATATTTTCCATTTCTAGTCTGCTTTTAATTCAAATTCGAATATCAATTTAACTAGATGATTTTTTAAAAATTACCAATAGCTAATTCTCTTTAATTTACTATAAATATATTGTATTAGGGGCTTCAAATTTTGTTCACAAATGCTGTCATGCTTCTTCGTTTTAAGCATGGTCAGATCGTTAATTTGATGCAAATAAAAAAAACTGTCAAATTAAAATAAAAAAAGAAATTATAAAAACTGTAGTAGAGTAGTTTTAAGTGTAAAGAAGTCAAAATTTTTGTTAATTTCTAGTTAATTCAATATTTAATTAATTTTTAATCTTTGAAAGGCTGACAGTAATATGATTCGTGTCTTATATAATAAGCATTCTAAATTCGATTGAATTCTGCCAAATTTCTCAGGAGGTAACGGGTACAAATTTACATTCACAACTATGATGACTTTTGTTTGCATTTGTCATAAGCATCCCACTTAGAAGTTACCCAAGGGTGTGTTTATTTATGGATCTCGTTATTTTAAATTGTGATCAGATGACCAGGATGGTACCTAAACTGATGATATCCTATCCACAATACATTAGTAGGGGACATTTTACTCCAATAGATATCTATTCTACGATTATTTCCCACACGGTGTACTGTTGATGGAATAGACTTGAACTCTTGATTGCTCGATTCTGAATCCCTCATAGCCTCAGCCACCAAAGTACAACATTAATATTCCATTCAAATTTAATGCTCAACAACGCAACCTTTGAAAAACAGTTTATTTTTCTGTCTGTGAAGTTTCCAAAATACCAAGACTTATTAATGTAGGCGTTTAAAGAAAACACTTTTATAAACTTTCTAAGTATTTAGGAGACGAATGATTAAAAGAAGTACATATCTACCATTATAGTATTACTTTTAATTTTATTAAGTAGGTATCAAGGCAAATTTCAATTGTTAAAATTAACTGGAGATCGATGCCATGATTCTTTCAGCTTATTTCCCCCAAAAGAATTAATTATTTATTCTTTTTTATATTTTCAAAAGCTTTTCTTTTAATATACCATATTTAATCTATTTAAAGAAGTATTTTCTGATATTCTCTATAATAGGTTTTCGTATTATGTCGTAATATAATTTCTTCAAATTCGGGATCAAAGGGTAAATCCGTTAAGAGGAGTGTCTGAAGGACTCACACCTTAATTGAATTTTATGGCAGGTTGTGACCACCTCGCGGTTTTTATAAAAGAACATTTGAATAATTTCAAAATGTCTTGCAGTTTAATCTGAATATTCTCAAAATTATTTTCTGTCTTCTTAAAAAAGCTCTTTCTGTTCTCTCCGCCCTAGGGGTGGACATACAAACATTATTGTTTTTGAGATTTATCTCCAAAATATAGGGAGGACGTAACCATTGATGATGTATCTAAAGGTCATGAGTTTTTATATTAAATAAAAAGTTTCAAAATCAATGCAAAAATTGAGGTTGGAAACTCTGTCAAAAATTTGTCTAAGGATCATTATTTACTGTCTTTTTAAAAAAATTTCTAGCCGTTCTCACCTCTCTCTAGTTTTTCACGTTTCACGCAATTTCTTTTAGTCAATAATCTTTAAAAAACATTTTTGGTCACAAGATGGGTCAAATACATCAAAATATTAGCATAAGTAAAACTTCATAGAGACAAACGTAAAGAATAAAATTTTGATCATTAATTTTTCATGTTGCGTTCTTTGAGTATTAAATCATTTCAAACGCTTCTATCTGAAAATATTTTCAGACAGAATATTTTTAGAAGCTTTTACTATAGACGATGATGGATTTTAAAGTAATAAAAAAATTAAAATTTTTGTCACAAAGTTCAAATTATAGAATAATGTGGCCATCACTTTCAATGCCATCTTGTTGTTTGGGGGGGGAGTAAAATACTAATCAAAGCAAACCATAATTTGACTTGCATTAATATTTTAATATATTTCAATTATTCTTCATTGTAGCAAATGTCAAAAAGAAGAAAGATAATTTTAAATATTTGTAACCGTTTTAGGGATATATATAGACCAATGGGCTTTATACAAAAACGATTATTACTACAAATTAGGGGAATTTTATAAAATCCCTGAATTATCCATTATTAATCAACTCATTGTTGTACGCATAAGTTTTGAGATTACTATGCAATTGGTCGCTTAAAAATAAGGGTGCGAGATTTCGTTTGTAGAATATATGCGAAAGAATAGATTTTGTTAACCTTATGACATTCAACCATGTCTGAATTTCATCTTTAGGCAAATGGAATTTCAGTAACATGGAAAGCGTTTGTGCTTCTCTGATATTAGAAGTCGCTTCTAAAATCTGTAGGAAATTAGAAATAAACATTGTTAATGCGACCTGACCACACTTCACTATTTCACCATCTTCACAGAAAGACGAGAAACGCAGAACACATAAAATCAAAATAAGAACAGGCAAGCAGAGTTATATCAGAAATGCTGGCGCAGAAGAAGGGAATATGATATAACGCCGAAAACAACAAAAAAGTGTTTCAGATAAACTTCTATATTTGGATACATTTTAAAGCGTAAAAAATCTTAAGGTTTATTGCTATATACTTTTCAGCATTATCGCTGATAACAATCGCTGATTCTAATTTTGTAAAACCTGGAAAAATCTTAACTTGAATGTCATTTTAATGAAATACCTTTACCAAATTTCTTTCATTTTTATCACCACTCAAGACTGGAACCTTTTCAACTAAAGAGCCTCTTATCAAAGGATAACATTTCTTCTTTTTTGAAAAAGGAGGTCTTTTTTTTTTTTTTTTCAAAATTTTCTTATCTTAGCCCCAAGCTTCAGAAGTGCACATTCTCATTTTGTCTCAAAGCTCCTTTTCTTCGTAAAGCTACTTTAATCACTTATTTTTTATAGAAACTTAAATAAAGTCAGTTCTATTTAAAAAATTAGTAGAATTGATATGTTCTCTTTTGATAAGAAACTTCTCAATTATACTTTAAAACTTTATTTCATAAAAATTCAATGTAATTAGGCCATCCTATCTAATATCGTATTATTTGTCTACATGATTCGTACTTTGATTATTGAAATAGCTAAAACTGAAAAAAATAATATGTCTAACTAATTACCCCTTATTTAAGCTATAATAAGTGCACTTTTTAAATACTTCATAATATCATTCAATTTTAAATTTCAAATTATGACTGAAAGCATAGAATAGCTCTTAGTTGAGAAAAGATCAACTGTTTTATTTACAAACAAAATCAAACGTGACTATATTTCATTTTGAAGAAATTAGAATTTCTCAAGAAGGAATTATACTTCTTCCGTCATTTTTGTCAACACTTCATTCTTCAATTTATTTATTAACCCTAAAAGAAGCATTGAACTTTTCCTTTTTGCAGCGATATCATAAAGAATATCATAAACAAAAGACTGCGAAAACGATCCCTATCTCAGTATGAAAATCAATAAAAAAAATAATGCGGTAATTAGCCTTTGTCAAATTTCTTTAAAGAAAATGCTGACAGGTCATATAATAATAAAAGTGCAAGTCATTCTTGATTTTTTATCGAAAAATTACGTTTAGTGACTGCATTGGCGTCTTATGATATACAAATTTCAAGCATTTAAGCTCAAGTCAAAATATTTCCTTATTAAAATACTAGCCGCCTTTAAAAACCCACCGCTTCGACAAAAATATTAGTTGTGTTTAATTTCACTTAAATCTTTTATGCATAGATAAATAATCATAACTTCCTCCGCAAAGTATTACTTCTTCGTATCCTAAGTATAGAGAAGGTATTAAAATTGTCAAAGAATTCAAACTGAAGATTTTGAAGAATCTCAATATTTCAGACATCCCTGAATCCGAAACACTTATTTTTGGCATTATTTCGATTTATCTGTCAACACGATAACTCAGAAAACTTTGAGATAAATGGTTGAAATGTTGGTATATTTACTTACAAATTTGCAGATTTCTAGCAAATTTTGAGCGAAATCCATTCGCAGAAAGTCGTTCTGTTTGCCTAGCTGGCTGTTCGAGTAAAAGTGACCTCGGTAATTACAAAATGTAAAGAGCTGTGAAAATAAAATTCAGTACACAGGTTTAGCATCTAAAAAATAGATTCTTATCAAATACTGAACCTAGTACAAAAGTAGTACAGCTGACCGTCAGTCGGTCAGTCTGTGCTTTTACATGTATCTAACACAACGACTTAAATCGATAAAAATCTGTATTTTATCTTATGACTAAAATTATATTTCATTATTAATTGCCCATCTAAAGGGTATCCAAAATAAATATCCAAGTGGTAGATTCAATAAAAATGCCAATTATGCCAAAGATCTATATTTATTAATCACAGTGTTCTGAACATTATTCGGGGCCACAATTTTATGAGGGGAAAAAGGGGGAGAGAACTTAATGAGAGAATATACGTATAAGTTTCGAGGAGAACACTCTCTCTAGTTTTAAACATCAAATTATGGTTTATATTAAAAATTGATTATTTTGATATTTTTGATTATTTTTTTATTGTATGCATGAACCGTCTTATTGAAGTAGAGTCCTGTGCCATCGTACTACTACCAAAAACGTAAATCTCTGGATTATACATTTCAAACTATGTAACGCAGTTTCACTTTCTGGTTCCTCATATAGATCGTGCCTTTAGATCAATCCTTATTCCTTAGCATTAATTACTAGGAAATAACCATGTTACTAAATTTTCGATGAAATAATCGAAACTATTTCCATTACATTGAAAATTGCTTTTAAAAATTGCAAAATCCAGGAAAAATTTCATGGCAATTAAATTAATATCAGTGAAAAGGCAACTTGTTGGATTTTATAACAGAGCATAAATCAGATTTAAGTAATAATATTTTCGAGCGTTAATTATTATGAGGAGGAAAATTTATATTTTATCTATGAATATTCTAGTACAAATTTCAAAAAAAAAAATCTTTTTGAGTTGCACATTTCCACACTCCAATGTAAGCCTGATCCAAATCCTGTAGAGCATCAACATGCGAATTATTAAGAGATGTTATTATTAAAGAGATACTAGTAATAGGAAAGGGATACAGGGGCAAGTTGATGATTGGGCACCCTATAAGTCAGATATTTAAAAAAAATTGCAGTCATTTATTTATACAGAATAGAATGCAGAAACGTTATATATCTGAGACATCTGAGACGACCGTTACCGTGATCTCTTTGCAATAAAATTAGTAAAAGGAAAGGATACCATAGATAAAATATACACCGTGTGTTTAAAATGGAACACAAATTCAGAACAATATAGTTACAAGCCATTTATAGCATTATAAATACTAGAGTAAGTAACACGCCGCATTAACAAAAGAATGTTGGAATATTTAAAAGTAAGTATTCAAAGAACTTGCCGTCCAAAGCGATTCAAGCTTCGCATGATGTTATGCATGCAATTGTATTTTTGTTATATTGTAAATTTATATTCTCTTTTAAACACCTTGTTTTGTAAAATTCGCCTGATTTCTCGTTTTCTTTTACTTAATTTATTTTACAGTTTCGAATAATATTATTGAAAAACTGCTTTAACCTACTTGCCATCCTTTTCTAATTTATCAATGGTCTTTTTCACTAAATTTCATAGATTACAGTACTCATTTCTTTAAATCAGTTATTTGATATGTTTTCAGTAAACTGTTTATTAATACATCTTCATGATGGTTATTAAGTAAAATTCTTCGGTAAATCACTTTCAATGCTCTTTTGTCCGTACGTAATGAAGTGGGATAAATTTAATAAAAGAACAGTTTTTTAAAACATATCTTTCTTAAAAGTGGATATTTTTTTATTACTTCGAGCTTAGTTTTTAATTTATAACTCATTATTATATGTGTTAAGGAATTTTTAAATTAACTTCTCATATTTACGATCAGACAGTACCTTTGGTGTGTATTTCAAAATGTAAAAAATTTCATCAATTAAGAGATCAAAAAATATTTAAGATGTGCACTTTTATCGAGAACACATAAGTCGTATAGTTTCAAAATTGTAGCACTTCATTAAGTAAATGACTCAATGTTAAGAATGAAGATGTCGTGTCCGTGTTAACATGGAAAGGGGATACAGTGGCTTCAGAGGATAAAGATCCCTTAGCACCCGAAGGCAGGTCTAACTTCTAGCTCAAACGAAGAGGACAGACACACATTCGCTTGCACAACCCCTTTTTACAGTGGGATTCATTCACATATCTCACAGATACAACACAGAGAAGAACAACCATGCCCGAACCAGGACTCAATCCCGGGACTCCCAGATCACGGGGAATACCTAAGCGCTACTCTTAAGCTAGGAAGCCGGCAATGTTACGAATGCCCGTTTTTATAAAATTGAAACATATCAAGTTAAATTAAAATGCATAAAAACAATAATAGTGCAACAATAAATTTACAGCAGCTAACAAAAGCTGATGCCGATTTATATTTTGGTCAAAATTCACTTCGAAAGTAATTTAAAGCATCAAAATGTATTCGCTTGATCTTTATTCAAAAAGCGCTCAAATTAAAGAAAAGCCATTATAATACAAAAACAATTAATTTGCTATAATTCATCTTCTATAAGTTTTCCTCCATTTAAATGGATAAACTAACATAATTTGTTTTGAAACACAAATAACTTATCTTGAGAAAATTAATAATTATTTCCTATTTTATTTTACAATACTGATTTACCCCGCAAAAGTAAATTCCAAATGCATTTTATATTTTCAAATCATTTTTGCTACTCTAGTGATTTCTGTAATATCCATATTTTAGTTAAAATGAAAGAATTTCATTCGATCTTAATATAGATGTCTCTGACAAACTGATTTATTTTGCTTCAGGTTCCGGCTGAAGGAAAGTATGATATTCCTTCTGGAAGACTTGAGGGAAAACAGAAAGCTGTTTGGAAAAGATCATACAGGGTTCTAAGAGGAATGTCGTACTTACCACTTGATAAAATTGGAGGTGGAGTTGTTCTCAGAGAATTGCAAGATGAACAACCACTTGGAGATTCCAATCAGGGAGAACATAATGCTGTCTATAAAAGGTCATACAGAGTTCCAAGAGCAATGCCTCTTGACAAAATCGGAGGAGGAGTTGTACTCAGAGAATTACAAGAAGAATCGCCTGAGCAAACTAAAAGGGAACAAAATAAGAATGCTGAAAGAGAACGCCTCAGTGATGATTCTCAAAAATTGAAAAGGAAGCGTAGAGATGCTAATGCCATTGATGATAGAATTTTACAGAAAACCTTTGAAGAAATTGATCCCTATAAATTTAATTTCTTTAAAAAGAGAAATTTTGATGAGATAGACCGAGCTGGTTTTCGAAACATGGGCAAAAGAAATTTCGATGAGATTGACAGAGCTGGTTTTCGGAACATGGGTAAACGAAATTTTGATGAGATAGATCGAGCTGGTTTCCATAACCTAGGAAAAAGGAATTTTGATGAAATAGACAGAGCAGGTTTCCATAACTTAGGGAAAAGGAATTTTGATGAGATAGATCGAGCTGGTTTCCATAACTTAGGAAAAAGGAATTTTGATGAAATCGATAGGGCAGGTTTCCATAATTTAGGGAAAAGGAATTTTGATGAAATAGATAGGGCAGGCTTCCATAATTTAGGGAAAAGGAATTTCGATGAAATCGGCAGGGCGGGGTTTCGAAAAATGGGCAAAAGAAATTTTGATGAAATAGATCGAGCTGGTTTCCATAATTTAGGGAAAAGGAATTTCGATGAAATAGACAGAGCTGGTTTCCATAACTTAGGAAAAAGGAATTTCGATGAAATAGACAGAGCTGGTTTCCGAAATATGGGCAAACGAAATTTTGATGAAATAGATCGAGCTGGTTTCCATAACTTGGGTAAAAGAAATTTTGATGAAATCGATAGAGCCGGATTCCGCAGTATGGATAAAAGAAATTTTGATGAAATTGATAGGGCTGGATTTCGTAGCATGGGAAAGAGAAATTTTGATGAAATAGATAGAGCAGGATTTCATATGTTAGGAAAAAAGAATTTTGACGAAATAGACCGTTCAGGGTTTTCTAATGTTGGTAAACGAGTTTTTGATGAAATTGATCGATCAGGATTCAGAAGTATTGGTAAACGAACTTCAGAAAATCCAGAAATCTCATTGCCTGTAATTGAAAAATTTATGTTTAGCAATGCTGAGAATTATCCTCCAGGATTTCTGCTGAAAAACATTGGAATAGAAACTGATAACAGTATGGGTAAAGTGTATGATATGAACATGCATGAGGAAGATAAGAGAAATTTTGATGAAATTGACAGATCTGGTTTTAACAATATGGGTAAAAGAAATTTCGACGAAATCGATAGAGTTGGATTCAACCATATTGGAAAAAGGCAGGTAGACAAAGCAGCTAAAGCTCCTTACGTCAAAGAGGATTCAAGTTATGGCAGTGAAAATCAAGTATATGGGACAGTATACAGTGCAGCAAATAGAGCAATTGGTTCTATGTTAAATCCTACTACACCGAAGGATGCAAAGGTCTCTTCAATCATCAAAGAGCAATAAGAATAGTTGAAAATATTATTTACTTGTCGTAAGTATTATTTTTATTGTGGTTAGCTTTTTTTTCGGTGAATGACGTTCATTCCATTGTCTTTACTAAATTTTCCAAAAGAAGTGTAGCAACAGCTTTTTGGAGTTGTGAGTGTCAAATCAAATTTACTTCAAACATCAAAAATAACTCGTAGAAAACTTTTAACTGAAAATCCTTACTAGTGCGTTTTTTGAAGTTTATGGACTTCTCTTGCATGGGCAGATGGGAAAAGTTAAAGAAAAAAAATTCCATAATTCCTCGACTTTTATGTTGAATTCTTCAGAAACTTTCTGGTACTAAAAATCGTTCTTCTGGAAATTGTTGATGGAGCTTTAAAATACATTTATTTGTGCACATGTTCATGCTATTAGAAAGCGAATTGATCTAATTGGTCTTAATAATGCAGCCCCAATCTGAGCAAAAATTAATGTATCATTGTTCTTTATCAATGATGTAGACAAATATAAAATTTGTTTGAGTCGGAGTTGTTGAATCTAAAATTTTTTCAGTTTTTGTATAATGGAAATTTGGAAATGATTGATTCTTTCATTTGACAATTTGGCAATGATTAATTCGATAATTTATTTGCTTCTTAGGTTTTACTACCGCCTTTAGACAACTGCTTTGAATCTATCACCATCAAGTACAATGAAATTATTTTTTTTCATTCACTATACCAATTATTATTACTTCTAACTCAGGCTTGCATGCCTAAGAATAACGTTTTAGGGGGAGATTGGTGCACTGCTTTGAAGAAATGTCTTGTATAGAATATATGATGAACTTTGTCTGATCATGGTCAGACAAAGGTCAAATTGGTTTGATAGGTCAAATCTTTGATATTTAGCAGTCTATGAGTGATCAAAGGATTTATTTCTCTCTGACTGACGCGAAAGTTTTTGAATATAAAATAATAGGAAAACAATACATAGATAACAAATTTACTGATTTTCTAAAATTTGCTTCGTGTAAAAGCTTTTTAATTTTTTCTTATTCATAATTAGATTTCGTCATATATACGTTTTAGTACTGACTAAATAAATCTATGAATTATCAGAAAACGGAAGATCCAATTAAAAGGATTGTCTCATACATTTTCCGCTAGATTTGCATGTACCAAATATATATATATGTGTATATATTCGATATTTCAGTATCATTAAGAGCTTCTTCGTCGAAAATAAATATTTTCTTCAGTTATCTATCATTTTGTTTTATCCAAAGATGAACCTTTATTATTTCTTCCGGATCAGTACCAAATGAGAAATAAAATTTAGTATTTTATACAAAAAATTATTTCAAAGAAAATTGAATTCCCCTATTTTTATGAAATAAGGAAACTTGAATTCTTTGTTTCGTTTTTGTTGATAAATAAGTTTTAACTCTCTTAACTACAGTTACAAAGCACATCTTTTACTAAAAATATGCAATTTCCTCAATTAATTGACTTATTTTATTCTTGTGTGAAATTTTGAATCATCAGTATATCCAAGTATATCCCAACGTAAATTCAACTATAGAATAGATGTAACCCTCCTAAATATTACAATCTTTATTTCTCAAAAACAATTGCTTATTATTTTTAAATCTTAAAAAAATATTTTGAAACGTTAATTGCATTACATTGGGATTTACAGTATACAAGAGAGGAATAAAATTTAAGCCAGAGATCTTTGTTATTGCTGATGTTACTTACCCTCAAAGGATCTGACATATGTCAGATCAACTCCAGTAGGTTACTGACCTCCAAAAAATCTGTAATAATAAGGGGATCGGAGATTAAGTATCCCTTAGAAACTCCGATGCAACCTAGAATGTGATCCGGTGAAATTGAATGGTTACAGAATTTTTTACATGTGGAGTGGATTTTCCTACCATTTTTAAAGGAAAGACACTTAAAGTGGCCACTTTTTAATCTATCATAAGTGGTCTGGGAGCCATGGTCACATTTTATTTCCAGAAGAGTACCAGAATATGTTCCCACTTACCATTGGTACGCAGGTGGAATAAGCCATAGGAAATTGAGTTTAGATCTTTCATTTGAGTATAGCTATTGATAAGTAAGGAGCCGTTTCATTATCACTACCCTCTTTGACTAAGCTAATCTATCAGCGATCTCATTGCCACAATGTTTACGTATGACGAATCTATAAGAGCATTTTATTTCCATTAATTGGTTACACCATCCTAGTAGCAATATGTAAATGTTTATATGGTGACCACGCTTCTTTTTATGGAATTAATTTGGGCCTCCTCATCAATGCTCCAGAGCTACTCAATGCTACTTTAATGCGAATTCTACGGAAAATCAAAAATTACCGCGTTTTACTTTTTCAATGTATTCTCACTTATATAAGAGTGAACAAGCACATCATTTTTCTCTTGGGTCTTTCCAGAGCATTTGATTCCGTAATTTCCAAACTTGTTTATTCTTGCTTCGGAGAAGAGTTTTGTTTACTGAAATATAGACTTATGCACAACTTCCTGCTTTTCTTTATTTATCGAACTATCCTGAGGGGGTGACAGTTGGGAAAAAATTAGATATGAATTGTAGGCATGTTTTGTTATATACTTCCTACTCTTTCTACAATGATATAAAGTAACATTTTTTTTTTCAAACTTTTATGGCAAATGAGCTCAATTTGGATAATTTCGTTGATACAAACCACAGCTGTGGGTAAAAAAATATGCACCACTTTCACTGATAATCCTCTGATCCTGTACCATTTCTCAATGTTGCTGAATTTGTTTCGCCCGCAGGTGAAAGTTGACGAAGTCCTGCACACTCTTCTGTCACTTTTCCCCGACCACTTTTAAATTTCTTGGCCCAATCGTGCATATTGCATAATAGAGAAATGTTATTACATTGTCTTGGAAATTTTTAATCTTTGACTTCTGAGAAATTCAGATAATTCCTCTTTGTTTCTGCTTGATAAAAAATCTTATTGGTTTCATTTAGACTGAAACAAAAAAGAAAGAAAAAAAGGGCTGTCTAGACAGTAATTTGCTGATGCAGTTAAAATAGCTTTAGTATGCATTCTCATTAAAAAGTACCACAAAATTTAAGATTTTTTCCTCAAAATATGTGTAATTTTTTACTTACTTTTGCTATAATAACAAATCATAGCAATAATTTTTTTCTTACGTTTTGCTATCGCTACACATTTATTAAATTAAATGCTAAGTTTCAAGCTTAATTTTCCCCTTCATAAGAAAGAGATTTGGTCGTCAAAAGAATTTTTCGCTGAAATTAACTTTTTAAATTTCTGCCGAAGCATTTGCTTAACTTATGATATTTTAGGCTCATCTCCCTTGGAATGTTTATGATAATCCATAAATATATTTTTTAGATGATGTGTGTGAAGATTTTTAATGAATTCCTGATGATTTTCCGTTTCGTTTGGGGATTGCCTCCAATTAAATGAACGATAATTTAAAGTAATAAATTATCTTTAATCTGGAAACTTATTTCAATATATATTTTCCGTAGGGAAATTGTTTTGAAGTTTCTCGACTTTTGAATCATTTGCTAAAAGCAAACTTAATTCAGCAAATCCAGTTCATTCATTTTTGTTTTATAATATCGTTAACTCAAAAGAAGTACCTTCAACTGCACGTTCCTGAATAAACATTCTTATTTTATTTTATTTATTTATTTATTTTTTGAAATTTCATCATACACTGAAGAATACATAATTAATTTTATCGAAATTGCATATAATCAAATTAAATTTTAGGAATGAGACCATCGATTTTTTATGTGAAGGGCTTCGTCGGTTCAAACATTTGGGACCAGCACGTAATCCTATTTTATCATGTGGCTGCTTCTGAAGAGCAATTATTTGCAGTTTTCTTTTAAGATAGTTAAATATAATTACTGTTTCTGGTTGGAATCATGGTTTTGAGGATAATTTGCAAAAATCCCTGTTCTAGTAGGAAATAACATGACTTCATATAATGCTAACCATATTTTCGTAAAATGCCAACACTCACATTCCATTATGATGTAAAAATAAGTTTCATTATAGTTTATTACCTTCTAAAATTTTTATTATAAAGAAACTATCAAAGTTATCATGATATAATTTGCATTTATATCAAATATATCATAGATGCAAATTTCAAACTATGATTCTCCTTTGGTTACAAAGAATCAATTAAGATATTGTAATTCATCAATAATACATGTTGCAAAATAATTTAATATATGCGTTCCGATAAGCATAAGCAATAAAAAAATTGATTTATTTCGAAACTATTGATTAAAATAGTAATATCCATAACTAATTTAAATATATGCGAAGCAATAATCTTATCTAAATATTATGATATATGGGAGAAAAATTAAGGCCCGGCAGCCAATTCATTTCCATGTAAACAATTCAGAACACGCTTCTTGTGGGAGTCTGAAATTCCTTATAAGTCAAGCATTCTTCATGTCTATATTTTTCCTATTTTTTCATTTATAAGAAAGAGGGAAAAAATATTTTGTGTTCAATTTATCTTCATATAGATGGTTTAAGATTTGAATGTAAGGTCATAATAAAATCGAAATTCTTTTTATGAGATCTCGATACAAATTCGTCATACTTCATGCAGATTTCTATTCAACTCTTTATTGTCATTTCTATGTTTCTATCCAATTTTTCTTTGAATTTTTCTTTGTTTTCTTTGATAAATTTTCTATTTTCAATAGATAAAATATTTCCTTAAGAAGGTATATGGCACTCCCTAACATATATTCCCTTTATTTGTCAAACATCACTGCGTTTTGCTATTATTGTTTGTTAGTTTTTTTTTTACTAGACTACAAGCTAAAGCGGCTCCTTATGATCAATTTTCATAATTTTTACAGTTAAAGCTTCTTAATAAGTTGGTCCAATGAATTTAGTGGATAGAAACTGAACGTGTCTTAGAAACCATTAACACCAACTACCCATCGCTTTTGATCGATCGCATGGATACACGGACAAAATATTAGAATATTCATTGCGTTTTTGTAGTCAAATATGACGGCAAAATGAATGAATAATAGTGAGCACAGTATATTATTTATCCTTCTACACCAAACCCGTGCACATTGAAAATATCCAGATAAAGATGATCCACATTTTTTATCAAAGAGTAAAATACGTGAAAATTATTTTGCTATTTATTTTTAAAAATTCTTCTATACTAATATTATAAATGTGAAAGTTTAGATGGATAATTGGATGGAGGGATGTTTGTTCATCAATCACGCCATAACGACTGAACAGAATTGAATGAAATTTAGCACAGAGATAGATTATAGTCTGGAATAGAACATTGGCTATTATTTATTTCGGTTAACAGAGTGGCTAATTTTTTAGTAATTAAAAACTAACTTTCGCTCCAAAAATCTGAGGTTAAATCCCGTCAAAAATAAGTAAGGCTCCTTTTTTGGGTTTTTTTTAATCCGTAATGAGGTTAGGTTTAGTATGATTTCTACCGATTATTTCAATGAATTCTGTTTACTTTCTTAGTGTTTGATGTATTTAAAATCAAATGTTGTTAATGAATCGATCTTTCGGATTCATTCTGAAGTACTTTTAAATTAAAAGAAAACAGGATAAAGGAAATAAAAAATTTCTAATTTGCATTGCGTTACCCCAATTGGCGTAGGAAAGTGAGACACCTGCGTTGAAAGTTCAAGTGTTATTGTTGACAACCGTGTTTTCATCTAAATTAAAAGTTTAAAAATTATGTGTAAAATCCTGTTGTAGCTATCTCAATCTCGATCAATAAATAAAATGGATTTGATTTGATTTTAAAGATATACGGAATTTATTTGCTGTTTTGTTTTATTTCAGGTGCACACTGTAAATAAATTGTTTTTAGGTTAGTTGTGTACTTTAAAATTGGTTAAGTTGTATTTTTATGCTATATATTTTTCGTATATGTTTATAGTTATAAGTACATTGTTTTTAGGATAGTTTGATTTGTTATTACTTGATAGTTTTTTGAAATATTTCGAAAAGAAGTAATCAAACTCAGGCTGTGAGATTATCTAGAAATAGGGAGTCGAGTTCCCAAGGAGAATTTAGATGAATGAAGGAAGTGGAGCGACAGGCTACATCTAGATCAGCTGAAACGCCATACATGGTATTGGAATATCGGAATTTATCAAACCGGCTTATACACACACATCAAAATTTTCAAGCGAACGAAGTCGCGGGTAAAACATAATTCCGCATTAAAGATGAAATATTGCCACTGCGTTTTATCCCATCATTAAATTACAGAAATGCGATTAAACAATCTTTATATAAATAATTAATAATAATTTTATATACACAATAAATAAAGCAAAATAATTTATTTTAAACAAACGCTTTATATCTTCCTTTTTTTTATTTGTAAATTTTTAGTGCTTTATAAGAGTGCAGACAATATAATTACTTTTAATATTATTAATTTTTAAGAAATTTAATCAAATCAAGTTCATAATTCTGTATTCATTATAACTAATATTATTACTTTTTGCCTTTAAAAGACTTAAGATCATATTATGAACAGTCGTTGAGCTTTCATCATGAAAGAATTTTTAGGGGAGGATAGGAAATGCATCGAAACGTTATTTTCCAGAAAAATAGCTCATTATAGTACCTACGAGCACTCATCATAGTACCTTTCAATCGAAAACATCCGTAAACATGAGAAAAATAGGGTCACGTTTAAAAATTATTGGACAACTGCTGTATAATTTTGACAGAAAAGTGTTATCATTGATATTTAACAAGTTATGTTTTTTTAGGTGAAGCTGCTCCCGTCAAGTGTTCAGAAAAATATCTCACAGTAAAACAATTATACCTCTCTGCACTGCTGTCAAGAGTTACTGTATTCCAGAAGATATCATTTGAATGTAGACTGTAGATGCCAAAACAACACATGAAATAAAAAGTGTTCAACATTTAAAAGTTGTTTTCCATGTACAAAATTTTCTAAGCACTAATTTCCAAACATTTGAAAAAGTGCTGTTTTTTGTTATTCAACTAGATGAGATGAACACAATCAATAATTAAAAACGATAAAAAACAACTTTTTTCTAAGAATATCTTTGAAAATTCAGTATAAACAAATCTGGAATTCGTTATTAGATTTAGATTAATGTAAAAGCATGCAATTGCCTTGAGATAAATTTTATTTATTAATAGGATACAAGACATTCTTAATTTTTTAGAATATTTTGATAGAATTTTAACGTTTAAGCAAATTTACCTTGAGAAGAAAAAAATCATTTTATTCTGTTCTCTTTATTTTAAATTCAAATTTTTAAAAACCTATTTTCTTAAATTCTAAACTATTTTTTCAAACACTAATATTTTTGTTCTAAAATGTACAAGAAGATTTACTAAAATATGTAATACAAAATTGTTCTTGGATTTGAAGACACTTCTAATATTAAACTCAATGTAACATTTTTACTTTTATGTACAGCGAAAAATTAGGAAATTTAGCACTATTTCATCATATATTTTGTGTATAAAAAAACTAAGTCATTGCATGTTTATAATACTCACAATTTTAATTATATGCATAATGATAAACAAGTGCAAATACGCTCAATAATAAACTGATAAAAAGCCTTAACATTTTTTAAACAAGATGAGTAGAAAAAATTTCTTTGCGTAGAAAAATCCCTTAGCAATTCCAATTTGAGTATATATTTTTCGTTTATCAGCGTTGATAAAATCTTAATAATATCTGAAATATAACTCTGAAATTTTGACTCCATTTATCGAAGGGCAAGAACAATGAAACAAAATAATAAGATAATAATCCATATTCAGAACAGTATTGAGACAATGTGTCACTTTAATGAAAATAAAAAATGTTGCATGAATAATCTTATTTAACCTTTTAAAACATGTCAGGTTCAATTAGGTTGTCAACTTCAACACTCATCAAAATAAATTCGTTTAATGAAAAAAATGGAACTATAGAGCAAAGTAACTACGGAACATTTTTTCCAACAACCTAATCTGCTAAAGAATGACTTCTTATCAGTTAATATACTCTTATTTTGTTGCACATCTTATTTTCACCAAAAGATTCAATATGATTATAATCTTTTGGATATGAAACACTGTGTGCAAAGAAACACGATTTACAATTTGTTTCAAGTATTATCAGCACATCTTTATTCCTCTGATCTGAGAAATGTGTCAGATAACTTTAGATTTGCTATCTGAAACTCGTGCTCATATTTTGAAAAGAATAAAATAAACTGCTTAGTAAAACAACGTATGAGGCATTCCAAATTCATTATTTTTCTTCAGTTTCACACACAAAAAAAGTGGTTTATCGATTGTGCGTTGATTAGAAAACTCTAATTATCACTATTTCTACTAGCCTCTCATAACCCATTTATATTCTAAATTTGATTTTTAATCTAACCATTAACATATAATCGAAAGATAAGTTATAATCTGAAAATTAACGTTGATGAAAACAGAATTTAAGATTAAAAATTAAGTTTAAAACAAAACTGAGAAAATTTTATTGAAAATTATTGTAAATTTATTTACTAGTTACTTAAAAAATGTCATGCATGGAATGGCATTTGTAAATGAAGTTCAGATTAAACAAACAAGTAATATTTTTGTAAAAAATTAATTCAATTCCAACAAGACCAGCAAAGAATTTTTTATTTTAGTTACTTTTTATAAAAAAAATAAAAAAAAAATTATTAAGTATCAAAATATTATAAATTTTCGCAAGAATTGAACTCGCATTCTTCATCGTCACGTAAAAAATATTGGATTCCCTGCATTTTACAGATTGAATAACTACCTGTTGATTTCAATTTTCATTACAAACTGTTAATACTCTATTTAAAGTATTAAAAATTAATTAAATTTTATTAATATTTGAAAAATGTCATCCACTACAAAAAAATGTATACACTGAAAAAAAATGAGAACGATTTAAAATTTCAACAAGATATATAAATATATATAGGGAGAATATGAACTAATAGTAGTAATTGAAAAATGTCACAAAGTTTGTAACAGTCTTGCAATGAAGGAAACATTAATTGGCCATATTACCTATCATGATTTTCTTATTAAAATTTTTCATGTCAGCCAACGAAAAATCTAACTTACATGAAATTTTTTTCTGCTTTAACTGCATATAAGCCGAACATTTCTGCAGAATTTTTTGGTAGATATCGGATTCTTTCACAGTAGTCTGTCGCAGTATTATTTGTGTCTAACATCTGAAAAACTTCTGGCTAATCAATGTGCTTTAATGAAAATAGTGATGGAATTATAGCAGTTTTATTGCTGATCTCAGACTGACGAAATGGAAAATCATCCACTTTTCAGAATGGGATTGCTGATAAACTATATTCATAAACAATGTGAAAACCTCACGAAAAAAAATTTCAGAAAAAGAGAAATGGTATAAAATATGCCAAGCCATAACTGTGCACGTTTTAAGGTATGATAAATTTATCATGAAAAATATCAATTTTTTATGATAGTGAGATTGATAGTTAAATATTTTATGCTTTCTCAAAAAACTCAACCTCATATATAATACGAAAGTGCTATTAATCCAAAAAAATTAGAGTACTTTTGACTTAAAACTAAAAAGGTATTAAGTTCAAATATTAACATAGAGCCTAATTATTGAGGAAAATGATATCTTCATTTCATTGCTGTAATTTACTCCGTTTGCACTTAGTTATTTTATTTACAAGCAGAAAGTATGAATTTTCTCTTTTTATTAGCTGATTCAATAAAATTTGTGATTGTTTAATACTGCTTGCTTAAATATAAGTGTAAGCGATTGAATTTATTTCATAATTCTGCCATAAAGTCGAATATTTTTACAATAAAAGCTGTAAACGACGTTCAAAAATGCATATGCTATTATATTTCTATAAATATCATGCTTTAAAAGATATAGTTATTTTTATTACAAACTTTGCGAATTTTTCTTTCAAAAAGCATAGAATCATCTTTCAATGAAGATGAAATAAAATTCCTGTAACTGAGATATCTATTGTTGATAAAATACAATCTTCTTTATAGGTTTGTAATTTGATAGGCTTGTAACGTGAATTCTTAATGCTATTCTTATTCTGTCAATATCTTTCATATTTTCATCCAGATATGGTGGATCATTTTTCATTTATTTTAAATCTATTTTCATCTTAGAATTCAACTATCATAATACAAAAGTAAACCCTTAATTTTCAATTTATGATGCGGAATTTCAATACCACTTATATTTGTCTTTATCTGAAAGGTTATATATATATATATATATACAGTTAAACCTTCGCTGGTTGAATACACGCAACATAAATAAAGCTGATTCAAAGCTACAAATAGCTTTTTTTCCTAGATCCATAAATTCCATTAAAAATAAAAGAGCTCGAATGGTAATCTTCGATTGTGAAAAGCTCAAAAGTTGCCAAAAATTTAACTCTTTTTTTTTAACTTTCTTTTTTTTTCTTCTATTTTCATTTATCATTTTTTCACAAAAATTAAAATAGTTTGTAACATTTAAATTGATAGGAAATTTTTTGAAGCATTCTTTTTTTATGTGTACTGTTATTTTACTTTCTTTATATCCATTTAATCCTGATAAATCACAAAAAAAGTATCTCTGAAATTGTTAGTTCTGTTAAATAATGAACTCAATTTGATAAACTGAAAGCAGCCATAGCAGGAAAATGACCCTAATCGGCAATTCAAGGAGGTGTCACTTTTCATCAAGACAATGCAAAAACGCATGTTGCATTGGCTATTAGGGAAAATTTGTTTAAGTTTGATTGTGACGTCCCGCTGCTCCCTTTGTACTGCCCAGATCTTCTAATTATTACTTGTTTTTTTTAAAAAAAAATATCTCTCCGTAATGAGCGGCTCCACACCATAAGCAAAATAAAATGCATATCCAGAAACTTTTTGCAATTAAACCCAAACAATTTTCAAAAAAGGGAATAATGATGCTTCCTAAAAGATGGAAAATATTATAAGAGCTGAACGGCTCATATACAATGTAATAAATCAACCTTGAACAACAAAAATCGGGTGTTCAGATTGTATCAAAAAAGGAAAGAAAATTAAACTTGGGAAAGGGACCCTAATACTTTTTTCTTCCTCATGTTGGATGGGGGAAGAGGTAATGCGAATCCTGCATTGTCTGTTGATAATTACTGATCTAAATGCATTTCATTTGTATCATCTGACATTAATTGATTTCATTTGTGAGCAAGTAAAGCATGATACACTGTCAAATATAATCAGGAAACTATGTTTAAGTAATATAGAGTAAGTAATGCCTTAGGATATGCTTCGCACACATTTACCAAATTTCTTCATACGCTCTAATATCATAATCTGTGAAAATGTATAGCTGTTTGCTGTTTTTGTATAACTGCTTGCAGTGCAGATTTTTGTTATTTTTTGCTCTAAAATATCATAAAAACAATAGCTAATCGAATGAGAAAATGAAACTCTTAGTCTAGTCTAAAATTTAACATATGTTAGGCCATGAAAGTAATGATGGAAAAAAAAATTGATTTCCAATTTTGGAAGAATATATTAAATCTCCTTAGAAATATGAAATACACCAATCTCGGTCTTCGTATGATCAAGTAATCACATATTTCATTTCATAATACATTACTTAATAAGATTAGGATTATAGTTACTTGTTTGTTTTCCTTACCCTCCCTTTTCCTGGATTTCATTGGCAAGCAACCGGAATTTTTCACCAAGCATTATGTATAACGGAGGTTGGCAATCTTAGCATAATCTCAAAATTGCCATGAAAACCCTGGGGCAGTAAGAATAAACTTGTTCGGTATAGCAGTAAACGGCATTGACAAATAGAACTAAAGCAGCACTTGAAAGCACTTTCACGTTAAATATTGGTCGACTGGATTAAAATATTGATAATGTTGTCGAATTGGCCGGTTATTTATAAAAATCTCCTCATTCAATAACAATAGCATTTCGGTTACAATTTTTTTCATGTTACGTGAAAGGTTTCTCGTATGTGAATCTCGGCTCTAAAAGAATTCATATCAAAATGATGATAGCTCATACTTCTGTTCAATTGATCAATATTTGTTTTAATTTCAAAATCGTTAGTTAAAATACTTTTTACTTAATATTATTCAGTTCTTCACAAGGCTGTGTGTGTGTGTGTGTGTGTGTGTGTGTGTGTGTGTGTGTGTGTGTGTGTGTGTGTGTGTGTGTGTGTGTGTGTGTGTGTGTGTGTGTGTGTGTGTGTGTGTGTGTGTGTGTGTGTGTGTGTGTGTGTGTGTGTGTGTGTGTGC
>JAPMOQ010058975.1:4723931-4748219 GCA_026543055.1 Argiope trifasciata
TGTGTGTGTGTGTGTGTGTGTGTGTGTGTGTGTGTGTGTGTGTATGTGTGTGCTTTGCTAAGTCACTTTGTCTGAAACAAATTGAACATGATTATAATATAAATATTCAATTTGGTTTTACTTATTTTGTTCTTATCTTTGGTATTTATGTAATATTCCAACAAATCCGTTTTGAATGGATATGAAGCAAATCTTAGAACATATGCATATTTTCACATCAAATTAAACTGCTTTATACATAAAGCATTTCGCTTTACATATAAGTCATTCAAAAAAGAAACATCAATGTAAATTCTTTCTCGGAATTACAATTTTTAGAAGATCTTGGTGTTTCTCTTGCCTAATTCGCGCGCTTGTAAAGAAGATCCTTATCTAAATATCATTGCATAAGCACTGTTAAGAAATGTTTTCTCTATCAACATTTCATGTTATATAAAACCAGCGATTAAATGCTCGTTATTTTTCCCTCAATCCCCTCAGTGTCTTTCTATGTTATGTGTGTGCTCATCGCTTTAATTCCTAAAATTGTGCCTTAATTTAGCCCGTATCAAAGTCATTCTAAAATTTTCTCTTATTTCCTGATCCAATTCCATTTCTCTACTTAATTCATTCAAGAAATGCTTTGTAAAAATGTTTAGTCAGCGAGTTCCAAAACTGAAGACTGGGATATATATAACATTATAAACTGTTAAGACGAACTTCGGTTAGAAATTCAGTCTTTCAGGCTGATCCGGTGGTAGTGACATCTACTGGCCATTACAGCGAATAAATTTTATTTTGATATCGGTGTTGTTTTTCATAATTTAGAAAGGTTTCATTAATTATGTTCAGTTTTTAGGCCCTGTGGTTGTCGTTTGTAGTTTTAGGGAAGAATGTTCAATTTCTTGTTGCTGAATTTACATTTGCAAGTGTTTCGATGATTTTAAATACATTTTTGTTTACATTTTATCTTTGCTACAGAATTAAGAGCAACTTTTAAAAATAAAATAAAAATAAACTATTTAAACATAAAACATTATCTTCGAATCTCCTTTAGATATATTTTTTACAAAAGTCATTTTCTTACTTATCAAGCCTGAAAACGTTTGATTATAATAATAATTATTATAAAAAGCTGACATTTTAAGTTCGCAGAGACTGATAATTTATTTCCCCAAAAATTTTTTAAAAAATTAATAATTCATTCATAAGTAACTACTTTTTAATTTATAATACAAAACTTAACCGTAATATATTTATGTGATCTTTGACAATTTTAATTATGCAATTATTAGTAATTTATGTTAATTTATTTTAATTGTTGCTCACATACTTATGTAGAAAAACGTACTTACAATACCTATTTAAAACATTCGAAGCGGTTGATCTCCCATAAAAAGTCAATAAAATTTTTTATTTCGAGTAACTATGCCAAATAAAGGGTCAAATGCTAACAAAAAATATAAATCGTTAATTTTTCTTCATTTATAATACAAACACAATATGGTGGTTTGTAATATGATGAAGAAAAAACTGTTATCATATCATAAAACATGTCAATTGATGAAACAAATGTCAGTACGCTCATAAATTTTATAATAATATCAAATTTGCTTAATTTTAGTAATTTCACTTTTGAATAATCCGCATTTAGGCGAGTTTTAATATCAATTTACTTCTCTTTTTTTCCCACAACGGAGTTGTATACTTTAAAACACATGGAATGTAATTAATGGCTTAGCACTTTTAAAATAAAGGATTTCTGCATATTTCTAAAAAAATTTAATGATTGAGAATTGACAAATGCACCTATACAAGTATGGCAAAGTTTTGTAATTACAAGTAAGAGAAATGAAATGATAATATTTTTCTTCATTTATTCACTTACACATTCAGAAATACGATTTTAAGAACTCTTAAATTTATCAAAACTTTATTTCTAGGAAATACCGACAATTTGTCTACAAAATCGCGTCAAAAACAAAGACAAATAATTGAAATATATTCGAAAAATGTAAATATTTAAATTTATTTATTCAGAAAAAAAAACTTTATGTAGTATTTTTATATGATGCATTATATGTGACAAAAATTGTTTAATGCTTTCCTCGAACCGAAGTTTATTTATAATCGAAGAGATTGTATTAAGAGTGTCAAAAAGTATAATAGAAAAGAATATGGCTCTTAAAATTTATACAAAAAATTAAATTGCCTTTTTACCTCGTAAAATGCAGTGTTTGAAGAAATTTATCCAGAAAAGAAACCTATTTTTATAAAATAACTATGGGATGCTTTATATTTAACGGAAGTTACTTAATGCTATTCTCTAGCCAATTAAAATACAAAATTACCTTTTAAAACAAAATATTTAAGAAAAATTTCAAATTTCTAACATACCCATTATTTTAATATCGATTATTTTCATCGCGATAAGATCCAAAGCAGTCTATACAACATATTTGGCAGATATTGCTCATCCACGAGCTTTGAATCGCATCATTTCCCACAATTTTAGCTTTCAATCTACTGCATCATCAGAAAATTTTCTTTCTTCCTTTAATTTTTATTATTCGTTTATGTGAAACATTTTGTTCCATTATGGGTCTTTTAATCCTATGGGAGAGTTTCAGGGTCATATTTGCTATTATTTCGAGTTTGAAATCGAAAAATCTCTGTCCCATCTACAGTGCCGGCATTAATTTTGATGTTATAGATTTATTTTTGAATATGAAATTATTAATGATATTCTATATAGTTATTATTTACATCAGCGAAATAAAAAAAAACTGAACATTAAAGATAATATATTAACTCCTAAAAACTTTTTTTAATTTTTAAGAGTCGCATTTGTGCCTTGTATATATCGATACCAATTTATTAAAAATTTTTAATGAAACATAGCTAAGAATTTTTTTAAAGATAACAATTATTTTAATATTTAAAAATGGAAGTTTGAAGTTACTTTTATTTTTCTAATAAATATTTTGTAATTAATGATTTTTTTTAATTTAATAATTTTTTATGTATCCTATGTGTGAACTTAATCTGAAAAAATAAAATAGAGTTTCAATAAAAATAATGTGTAAACATTATGCTGGGATGTAAATGACTGACAGCTAAAAAGTGAGTTACAACCCTTTTTCATCAATTCAACTTTCTTCATTTTCAGAAATTTCATTATCGATTTCAAGTATTATTGGCATTTTCTTAAAATGACTTTCAAGTAAATTTAAACAATTATTATATTTTTGAATCTGCAAAACCAGTGATTCCATTTCTCTTTTATGTAGCTCACAAGCAATTTTTAGCAAAAAATTAAATTAGCAATCTATTTATTTGCATTGCAATTAAAAATATTTTTAAGAAAACATTAGTTATTAAGGAACAGAATTAGTTTAAATGTTTAAATAAAAATAATTTTAAAGCGAATATCAGAATTTTTTTCGTTAAGGAGAAATTCACGTTACACTGAAAATGAAATTAATATTACAATAAAACAAGGGAAACTGTTTTCTTACTTTTCACACTAACAACGATATTATTGATGATGTATAAACATCATTGATGTATGCTGTTACATGCCTGTAAAGTTGCTTCCCAGTAAGGTAATCTGTATTAGACCTTGCCTGGGTATCGTATCAGAGATCTCAGAGCTTGGCGACAAACGACAATCATTTATCCATTTGGTGATGAATTTGACAACTTTGGCGACAAAATGGATAATACTCGAAACTTCGAGAATTTTCCCGATCCGTCCATTAGGAATGGAGATACATCCAGAATGCTCCTGATTGATCCAGAAGCTTTTAGCCCAGCCTCCCGAGAATTATAAAAGGCCGGAAATCTGAAGCTGAAGTGGTGGTCGACGATCGAGTAGACCTGAATTGAGAGGTCTTGAATTGGTAATCCTGAGATGAGGAGTAGAGTCGTCTACGGGGTTGCCTGCGACAATATTAGTCCTGACGAGTGATCCTGAATTGTATCGTCGTCGCGAAGGTGGAATTCCTGCGAAATGGCCTTGAATTCGCCTATCGGGGAGTCCTGAATTGACCATCGCCGCAAAGGAGTATTCCTGAAATGCAGAGTCGCCTAGAATACAGTAGTAACGGTGGAGTGCTGAATTGCTGTGTACCGTATTCTGTCGAAGCCTGGGTCATGCATCGTAGCCCATTGTGAGAAGTAATGAGACAGTAGCTAAAGCAAGAAGAGGCAGACGAGTAGTTCAGCCATTTGCAGGGACGAAAGTGAGCGTAGACAGAATCTACAAAGATTCCCGCTCCGGCTGAATTCTGTCTGGCCACTTTTTGTGCTAGGGACGTAGTCACTACCGAATTTCTACATGTGGGCTACTGTCTGCTGCAGAGTACCGCTGTCCTAACCTACGCATTCGTCTCGACAATATATAGTCGTCGTCTTTGTGCTGTGCTGTCTTCGTCCTGTAAATAAAGATCTTCATTGTGTTTTTCTACTAAAGGACTATTCATTGTTAATTATCTTCTACACTATATACCCCATTACAGGTAAACGAACCCGACGGATGGGGAAGTCCGTAACAATACCTTATGCCAACATTTAGATTTTCTGTTATATTTTTAAAAAAATAAATAAAAAACATACTTAAAAAAATATCCATATTTGGGTGAATTTCCATGCATCACTGAAGATATTTTTAAAAACATATGAAGAGAAATTTATCAGAGACATGTTATTTAAAAAATCCTTTTTCTTTTGTGAAAGTACTTAAAAATAAATCTTGTATACGTTTTATAAAGCTGGACAGTTTTTGGCCACAGTGGAATTCTCGCGCTAACAGGCACGGGCAATTTAATTATGTGAATATAAATCGTTTCAATTATGGAAAAATATTAAATGTATCACAGTTAGTATGGAGTTTTTATTTATTTAGAGAATATTTCATATGAAATTTGTTTGAAGTATTGAATATCTGTAAAAATCTGTTAGATGTTTTTTTTTTCTAAGAAGGTGGAAGTTTAAGTGGGAAAAAAATTGGTTTATGCATTTATGCAATTAGATAAGCAGCTTATTTCTTCCAGCTTCCGCCTAAAAGTTCGTGAAATGGGAAACTCTCTGCATATGACCAATAAGTCCTACAACAACAATTGGGTGGGGGATGTTTTTCTGGAACGTGCACATCTTAAGTCCCTTGCATTTCGTTTTTTAAACCCTTACTTGTGGTTTTCCAAAGATTTTTTCATGTCTGTTCATTTTACCGACAATTGTGGAAACTTCCTATCGACATCCCAAGGACAGAGGGGTTCTTCTATAGGTTAGAAGAAATTTTTACAACCATAGCCATAAAGGCAAGGGGCTATCGAAACGGGACTTTCCCTATGCATGAATGAATTCTTGTTCTTTATCTTTCATTGAACGGATAGTATCGATTGTTACTTTCAATCGTGATTCAGGACCCATAATGAAATATAACCAGTAAAATCACATGAAGGATTTGAATCAAGCCTCTCTTTGAAAGATATTAATCATTGGTAGCTGTGACTTTTTGATAGTGGCTAGATCAAAACCGGTCCTAAAATATTCGTCAACTCTATTTACCCCTTCAATTCACTCAGGGCCAGCCTTCTCTAAAAAGAGGCCCGAGTGCAAGAAACCATTTGAGGCCCTCATTTTTTGTGAAGTAAAAAAATATATATACAAATAAACGAACACATGTTATTAATGCATGTTCATTTGTTTTTGCTAATACATCAATTATTTGCGATTTCTTTTCCGAAACTTAATATAGCAAGTACATTTAAGTGTTCTGAACCCATGCTTGGCCGAAGATAATTCTTAATTAATTTTAATTTGCTAAAAGAGCGCTCAGCACTTGCTATAGTAACTGGCAATGTAAAGAAAAGTTTTAATGCAGTTAATTCATTTAGAATTAACTCATCACAGTTATTATTTAGTATATATTGCGATATGTCTTATGCGTTACTCACACCTTTCATTCAAAATCAAATCCCGTAGCAAACAAATTTCCTGAATTAGGTTCCCATCTACACCTTTGTTATAAAACTCTAAAAGGGTTATGGAGCCTTTATCTAATTTATGCTTTACTAAAAATTTTATATGAGCCATATCACTAATTTGAAATCAGAAATAATATCTCGTATACTTTTAAATCTATCTTCCATTTGTACAATAATAGTATCAATTACAGTGTTAAAAAAATAACACCTAAATTCATGTACCGAGTTTTTATAACTTCGCCTTCTACTAATTTGATATATATATATATATATATATATATATATATATATATATCAAATTTAAAAAAAGAAATTAATATTTTGAATTTTTTTTTTACAAATTTTCGTAGTAATGTAATTTTACTTAGTATATTAAATTTTAATTCGTATTTTCAATGTAATTATTGTTTTGCCTCATTAAATTTATTAGTTTGATACTTTTTTATTCTTCCCTTTCCCTATCTTTTATTTTTGTTCAAAGGATACATTTTGACAAATGACTGCGGTAATTTTTTTAAAAAAATTACGAATGTTCTTTTGCATATATTATTTAAATGTCATTGAATACTGAATTTTATGAATACAGTTTGTTTTAAATAATTATTACTCTTAAATAAGTTAACATTTTTAAGCTTACTAATAAAATTATTAAATTTTTTCTTATGCGATTATTTTTATTCATATTGAGACTGAAGTTTTCAGTTTGCTCAGAGGAAAGAACATGAAACTCAAATTTGTATATATTGAATCAATTATGATTACAATTTCAAATTGCACAACATAAAAGATATATATAACCTTTATTTTAAATCTATGCAACTTATAAATCAGTAATTTAATTTTAATTTGTTGGAATCATTAAAAAACAAGAAAAGCAAAATCATTAATATTTACTCATCATAATAATTATACAATATAAACGATATAGATACCCTTTTTAAAATCTATGCAACTTATGAATCAGTCATTTCATTTTAATTTGTAGAAATCATTAAAAAACAAGCAAGCAAAGAAATTAATATTTATATCATAATTTTTATTTATACATTACAAAAAATAATTAAAATACATACGAATAATTATTCGTAAAAATGTGATCAAATGGTTTTTTCAATGTAATCACCTATTAAAAAAAATAAATAATTATTTTTCTTGACATTCAGAAAGAATATAAACATGACATGACAAGAATGTCAAAGTAAATGATTAAATCAACTTTATTCGACAGAAAGATTCTAGATACTAAACAGTTTTTTATGACCAATAAAAACATAATGTTGAGCAATTTGCTTTTAAAGCAGAATGTTTCTGAAATTCATTTTAAAATGCTAAAGCTACATTGAAGGAAAATCATAAAATAAAACAAAAACATGCAATACTGTAAATTTAATAAACACGAGTAAGGTCATAATAAATATATATACATATAGGAATTAAACAGGACATAAAAAGAAGTTAGAAGAAACAGTTTTATGTTTTTTTTAAATTTTATGATTCAAAATTGATATATAAAGAAACAGAAAAAAAGAGTGAAGCATCCATGTAGATTGAAATTGGAAAGGAAAAATATGTAATAAATATAGATATGGAAATTGATTTTCAATGAAAATATCAGTATTTCTTAAAACAGAAATCACTATGGTCCACAATGATATAGCATAACATATTACCAATCAATTTCAGTTTAAATACTAGAAACAAAAATGATAATTATGAGAAGAAAAAAACACTAATGAGAATAAACAGATTACTATTTTGTTATTAAACATGATTACACAGCAATAACTAAATAATATGAATTACTAAAACATAAAGAAAACTTTACGATTCATAGTAAAATAAAACCACATAATGTATTTTATTTTAATGCCATCAACTAAAAATCATATACATCATATTTTGTGTAGTTCTTGTTCAATTTTGAAACCTTTATCTCATCACAACATCATTCGGTTCTAATACATTTCATCGGGTAGCTTTTAATAAAAAGTTGCTTGTCAGATATGCTGCCGCAGTATAAAAATTACAGGAATAGGGGTTTTTTTGTTGTTGTTTCCAATAATTAGTAAATAGATACACATTAAATAAATTCTTCAAAATGATCGTAGCATATCGCCGATTTCAAAGCAGGCTTACAACCTTCTATTGTAATGCTAACAACGCAATTCAGGATTGTTGAAAGGAAACTAAAAAAGCATTTTACAAGGCAATCATTCTTCAATTTCACATTAAATTATCCAGCATCACATCAGTATTTTATCTTTTAACATATAAAATGAGGAAAGGAAATTATTTAAAGTTATAACTTCAAATGTAAACAAAAAATCCACTTCATACTTGACGGAGAACGTTAACGACAGACTCATCTTCTAAAGCTTTGAGGGTGAAGATTTAAATGTCATGCGCATAATACATGACGCGTGACTTTTAAGTCACATGAATTGACCTCATTGTATGCGGGTTTATAGAAAGTATTCTAGACTGTAGACCTTTATATTTCCCTTTCATGTTGCTACCGTTGTCGCATGCTTGCCTTCTACAGTTCACAATACCTGAATCAAGTTCGCTTAATCTTTCCAATGGGGTTTTTGCTAAACTTTCATCGGTCAGATCAGTTACTTCAATAAACCCTATAAATGACCCGTTTATACACTGATGGAAAAAAATCCCAACACCAAGAAAAAATTATTGTACAGTAATGAAATTTTAGGAATACATTTGTCTAGGTAACATATTTAATTGATTAAAGTTTCAAGATCACAGGTAGAGCCATTGGCGAGAAGAGCCATTTCAAATGTGAAATGTTGGTACATTAGTAACCGGTGTAACCGCCAGAATTTTGAATGCAAGCAAGCATGCAAATGTGCATCCATTGTGTCGTACAGGTGTCGGATATCAGTTTGTGGGATGGAGTTCCATGCCTGTTGCACTTGGGAGGTCAATGCAGGGACGGTTAATGCTGGTTGTGGATGACGCTGGAGTTGTCGTCCAACGATGTCCCATACGTGCTAGATTGGAGAAAGGTCTGGTGATCTAGCAGGCCAAGGCAACATGTCGACACTCTGTAGAGCATGTTGGGTTACAACAGCGGTATGAAGGCGAGCGTTCTCCTGTTGGAAAACACCCCCTTGAATGCTGTTCATGAATGGCAGCACAACAGGTTGTATCACTAGACTGACGTACAAATTTGCAGTCAGGGTGCGTGGAATAACCACGAGAGTGCTCCTGCTGTCATACGAAATTGCTCCCCAAACCATAACTCCAGGAGTAGGCCCTGTGTGTCTAGGCCGCAAACAGGTCACTAGCAGGCGTTCACATGGCCTCCTTCTAACCAACAAACGGCTATCACTGCGATCAAGGCAGAACCGGCTTTCATCAGAAAACACAACAGATCTCCACTCCGTCCTCCAATGAGCTCTAGCTTGACACCACTCACGTCGCAAACGGCAGTGGTTTGGAGTCAGTGGAATGCACTGTACAGGGCGTCTGGCTCGGAGCTGTCCTTGAAGTAACCGATTTGTAACAGTTCGTTGTGTCACTGTGGTGCCAACTGCAGCTCGAATTTCAGCTGCAGACGCAGTACGATTAGCCACGGCCATACGACGGTCTTCCCTGTCAGTAGTACCACGTGGCGACCCGGAACCTGGTCTTCTTGAGGCAGTACCTTCCCTTGACCACTGCCACCAATACTCATGCACAATGGATACATTCCTGGCAAGTCTTTCAGCAATATCGCGGAAAGAAAACCCACCTTCTCGTAGCCCTATAACACGACCTCGTTCAAACTCAGTGAGCTGTTGATAATGCCTTCTTCGTCTTCTCAGAGGCATCCTTGACTAACATTAACCCACTACGTCAAATTTCAACTGTAAATAACGATAACGAACCTTACAGCGCTTATTTAAAGCAAACCTCATTTGCATGTTCATAGTGTCGCTACATGTGCCACACTTACGCGCGTTGCTCGAAATTTGAATCGACGTCATTTTTTAGATGTATAAACACGCCTACCAAATTTCGTTTATCTAGCACAGCTCCTTCCTAGTGTTGGTATTTTTTTTCCATCAGTGTAGTTAAACTTTTCGCTTCAAAATTTACATATCTAATAATAATTGAAATTTTTTCATTATGGGAAATATCAGAAGCACAATCCATTTGTATACTATAGTACATGACTGCTTTTATATCATGTTTAATTTTGTTGAGGATTTCCTTTTCTAACTTATAATTAATTTGTTCTTATGACCTACATGCTAAATCATGAACAAATCTATTTTTAGAATTTATTATTTTGTTTATATGATCTATTATCACATTATCGTATTTACTTAATAGTTCGATTAAACAAACAGTTTCCATTATTAAGCTTACCTATTATTTCGTGCATACTTGGAAGTGTGGGATTATTAAAGCTAAAAATAGAATCACGTCTACAATTTTTTGAAATAGTAATTTGAGTCGTGTCGTTCCTTACTTATATTAACTTGATTTGTTTTATCAATAGTAGAACATATAGTCGTTTTAACAGTTCTTTCCAAGCAATAAAGGAATTTACTTCACAACTAGAGCGTTCATAATCTTGTATTGCATTTGACAGTTTTCTCCAGTTATTATAGCCACCTATAAATCGTGTAATTTTGTCATTTTTTCATATTTTGAAAAATAGTATACAACCAAAACAAAACATGGAGTCTTGCGTCTTTGAATAACTAGCTGCAAAGTTGAGTTTCACAATTTGACATTTTTCAAAAATAGTATGCAGTGGAAAATGATATATCTTCAGCATTTTGAGCAAAAACTCCTTTATGTTACACAGGTCGGATTTTAGAATGAAACATTCTAAATTTATTAGTTATAATACTCGACCATAAACCAGGATCATTTATACTCTATTTGTTATTGTCATTTTCGTCATTATTTTCTGATTCGGTATTTGTATACACACACAAATTCTTCAATAAATTCTACTGTTTCACCATTTTCATTGCTGTACTGTATACATTGCACGGAACTTTCTTCCCCAGTTGAAGTTTGAATCGTAATTTCTGAAGATGAAGCAATTTTTTTGTCAGAATTAGTTTGAAGACAAGAAAACTTGTGACTCCTTGAAATTTAGTTATTTTTATTTTTTACACCCAGTGGGATATTTCCTTATCATGGCCATGGTTATATCTAACAGTATTAAGCAGTTAATAGAATGAATTATCAAATTAATTGTAAATCACTTATCTTGTATTAACAATATTTTACGTATTTGCACGACTATAATATATGCTATGAGCTTCGTATATATCCAAATCCGCCAACTGATGAATGTGAACTTCTTCCTTGATTTTTTTTCATTCCGGTCATAGCCTGTGAAGAAGTAATCCAATGTACATTGCTAGAAGTTGATCATTTAAAGTATCTTCATTTTACTTTTTGTTTGAACAACTTAATATTAACAGACATACATAGATGCAAGTACATAACTGATGATTTACAAGTCCATTCGAATCCAACCTCATAGCACAGAAATCGCGCCGCGCCATCTTAAGGGGGTTTCTTTATTTATAAATCAACTCTCCCCCTTTGTAGATATCAGTGGTCATTGCTTAATAAAGGCATCAATCGAAGTTCAACCAACCGCGTGGATCATACTTGTATACTTTCAGTGCGTGTAAAAACTATTATTTTTCAAAACCCTATTTTGATTTTTAATTACGTTGGGGGCCCACTCTGTCGTGGGACCCGGGTGCATACCACCCGCCACACACACCGGATGGCCGGCCCTGAATTCACTTAACCACCCCAAAGTGCTTGAGTCAGGTCCTTGTTAAACGAGACGATCTTGGGGAGTTAAAGCTCATATGGTTAGTTGAGGCCATAAAGGAAAAGAGAGAATTTTATGAAGGGTTAGAAAGTGAACGATGTGGTTATTCTTCGGATTACATTATCATTGTAATCATTTACAACCGTATATCATTGAAATTGCTTTATTCACGGTAAAAAGTATTTGTAAGTGGGAAGTCGCTACTTAATGGTGCTGGTAGCTTCTCGACTGTCCACCATCATTGATGGCATAAGAAAAAAATTTTATTGACTGTGAAATGTCTTTCCATTGGCGTTCTTTATGGGCGTCATCTATTAACAAAATATGGAACTAAAGTAAAATCTTTAACGAAATGACATTTTTTTTTATTTCAATTTTTTTAAAGAAAATTCTTAACTGAAATAAGTTAATCAAATAAATGGTTTTGAATGGAACTAAAATTTAAAAAATGAACTTAAATAGATTGTTATGTAAAGATTCTTAGCAGCTACCAGCTGCTCTAGCACTTTGAATCAGTTTCAGCAGTCACTTCCATTAAAATATCTTCTTTATTGGACACAGACATAAAACATGAAGCTTCTCGCTCACACTACATCACAGTAACCGTTACAGCCACTTTTAAATCATCTCTAAAAACAAACTCTGACGAACTGGATACGTCATTCAGTGCTTAGTTCACTGCAGTTCCTTTTCGCTCTTTGACTTGATTGATTGCGCAACATAGATAAATGAAGTCAATAATACTTTACTTAAATAAATTAATAAAGTATTGATCACAATTAATAAATCTTATCATTAATAATAATTAATTAATTTTATTTTCTCCCCATAAGCAGAATGTTGGCGCTGGTCCTAGAGTCTGTCTAGCCCGACGGCCAGCCATGAGCTTAAACAGATTTTTGTTTAGAACTGCAACCCGATACAGGTGTCTACATCCGAAGCTGAGACGTGTCAATCTTAACACTCATTGGTTATTTAAGAGTCAAGTGGCCCAAATGCATAGGTTTTACTTATCTTGGCGAATTACTGCATTTTTGATTAAAGAGCTTACTGCTATAAATTTGAAAAAAGAAAAAAAAATACAACCGCCCCTTGCACATTTTTCCAAAGAAAAATATATAAAATTAGTGTTTATTTCAAAATATTATTATAACTCAATGAATGGGAATCATGAATTGTGGTTTTTTAAATTATCGAAATGCTTAGTGGATGTGACATGTGTGATGTGGATTTGTTAGGGTTAGGTGTTTTTACTTAACAAATGGTGTCAGTTATAAATGACTTTTATTGAAAATAAATTTATATCGTTTTTTATTTCAGTAAAGGCTTTATTTGTTCAATAAATAGAGTATATATGTATATAATTTTAAATAAATACCACCTAGCATGTAATTAATCTCTAAATTGCGCATTTAATACTTTTGATTTTAATATGGCTATGTGCAGTAATCTAAACTACTTGAGTATCTATTTTTCACACATATAAAATGCAGACATTGCAATAATTTATGATATTTTTATTTAATATAAATATGTATATTAAGAATTACAATAAGTTAATAAAAAGAAAACTAGTAATGAGAGTCTTTTAAATTCTATAACAATCAAAACATAAATCAGAAAAAACAAAAATACAATGTTATCCCATGAATCCATCTTAAGATATACGGTCTAAAAATGTTAACCCTGTTTTGAACATAATTTTTTTAATCCTTTGGTGGATTTTAAAATGTCAAAGAGCCAAGAGTAGAAACTCAGGTGTGATACAAGTGTTTATTCCTTTTGGATTAAGAAATCAAATTATCAGATAGTTTTTTTTAAAAAAAAAAAAAGAAATTTCTGTGATGGTTGAGAATAAAAAAAATTTATAATCTGCCACAAGCTATGAAATTTGTTTCTGGAGCATAAGCTGGTGAAAAACTCGTCACACTACCAGACATTACCCTGACTTTTTAAATGTTAATTATTCTAAAGGTAATATTCATTTATATTGGGAATTCAAAGAAAAGTTATTTTCGTTACAAGATTTCAACAGCAAAGATCGTGAATTACTTAATAGCTGAAATGGTTGTACGTAATCAACACTCATTCCCTTTCTTACAGTTTCTTTGATAGACAGAATTCTTCTGGATCAGGAATCTCATATATTTTGTATCTAAGTTAATTTAATTACCATAGCTAAAATGTAAATAAAACTCATTTGCTTTTTTAGTGGGAAACAATTTTTAATTATATTTTTACAGTTCAAATTAAAACTTGACAAACTTTAAATGAACATAAACACATTATTCAGCAAAATGCTTTTTAAAGGATATTTATAACTCAACTTTATTTTATAAAATAACCTGACTTTGTGTACATACCCCTGAGTATTTTCCTATTTTATATCATTGGTTAGGTGCTTCCAATTTATTTTATAATGATTAAAATATGTATTTTGTCAAAAATTCATCAATACCAGACTAAAAAGAAATATATTGAACACAAAACAGCAGCATTATGGAGTGATTAAGTTACTGCAATCCACTATTTTTCCCTATAACAAACAGCAAGTTAAAATTTGCGATTTTTATAAGTTTTATCTTCCTTCATCATCATTATTATTATCTTACAAATGCATTGCTATGACAAAATTTCAACTAATTTCTAAACACTAATGATTATGCACATGTCAAATGATTTTTAAGGCCAGTAAGATTGTTCTAGGGATACTTTAAGCTAATGAATTCGATTCCTTGAAAACGTCACTTTAAATAAAAATTAAAATAATAATAAAGTTTTTTTTTAAATAAAATTTACGTTTTTTGTATTGAATCCCAGACCAAATCTTAATTCTATAAATGTCAACTTTTGAGTAACTGTTTTCATAGACAGACATAATTTGAAAAATGTGTTTTCTGGATTGCTCTTTGAATATCAGAAAATAAAAAATAAAAATGAATTCTAACTATACAATTTTAGCTCTGCTAATTTCATAAATTTGCAGTAGACAAATATAAGGCTATTTATTTGTCACCGAAAAAGCCTTAAAAATATTTAATGTTTATTTTTTAATGGAAAAGAAATAAGCAAAAGATACAAACAAATTTTCTTTATTTAAAAATCAAATTGTGACGACAATGTTATAAAAAATATCAAAAGGAAAAAATAAAGAGAACAATATACATATATTTTATTTAAATAATAAACAATTCATTCTTATACATTTACAAAAATTAGCAATTAAATTTACTCTCTTCAATATGCATATCAGTTTAACAACAAGCATGGTCTAAATTTTCCTCATTTGTGCTAAGTTCTTCTTTTAAAAGAATTGACTTTTTTAATACAGTTTCCACAGAAGTGGGGTTGGATAGCTTCACTTTTTTTGGCCAAATTCTTCCTTTTTATAGAGTGAAACCGTTTTTGGAATATAATTTTTTATCCGAAGGTTCCAATTTAGTTTCTTTATGCTCTGTAGTAATGTGATTGAACTGCAACAAATGTTCACTTGTAGATATATGATGATTTATTTGAATACATGCATTATCTGTTATGTTCATAATAAGTTCTGCTTTTGCCTTTAACAATTTCAGTCTTACTTTCATTGTTTCAAGTGAATTATCAATTTTTTTTATTTGAATTTCTTTTAATTAGACTAGGTTTAGTCAACACATTTACATTATTATTCAAGGGACCAGTACATTTATGTTCATTGTTTGATAAAATTGACATGGGATAAATGTGTTTGCACACATAATTTAGAATAGCATTATTATGACATGTGCAAGAATAGCTATGAGTGCACAACATGCAGCTTCTACAAGATATAATCACTCTTTATTACAAGTGTGAATCTTAGTTATGGTGTATTTTTCCCCAGAAGAAAGTAGTTTCCATTCATTATTCTTAATTTCATTAATGTCAGTTTTCAGCTCTTTACCTAATTTATGCCTCATAAAATTCTCTGTTACCCTTTTTCTTATTTTGCATTTTAAAACTTTAATAACATGTTCAAAATTCTTATTTGCCAGTTTAATTAATTCTGATATAACTTTGTCAACTCTCTTAGTTTTTTTACCATCTAAATAAATGTTTTAATAATCTATGAAAAGTCTCTGTATGCATATTAGTGTTTATTCTTGCATTTTTCCTCAAACAAAAAGCCCACATTTCTGTTCTATTAAGATAAAAAGTTTTAAAATACTCGTAAAAGTCATTCATATTACTGTCCTCCTTCAGCATTTCACAAAAATTATTTATGTGACCGAAAGGGCACCAAAACTTTAATTCTGTCAAGGTAGACTATTAAAACCAATAAATCATACCAATTCAGTTAAAAATACATTTAATGACATTAAGGGACATGATTTACACGGGGACAAAACATTTAATATATATGCATTAAAATAATACTCGAGATTACATCATTCTTTATGTTCGCTTCCAAGACATGGACTGATTGTTCATGGTAACAGCCGATAGAGGGCCGAGGAACCAGTTACGGTTACAGCTCTCGCTCGCCAGTTACGGTTACTCTGGCTCGCACGACATCTCTGCAAAGAGTCAGCACTGTACTTCTTGAGTCTACCTCTTCTCTTGATGGGAACTACTGACCTTATGTTCCTTTTTGGAGGCAGTTCATACGGTTTCAGCATATTGGTATGGGAAGTTCCAAAAACTTAATCTGGTGTACTTGGATCGGGCATAGGACCATCCTGAGTAGATTGTTGAGGCTGTTTCTGTTGTAGTGGCTGTTGAGAGGGTACTGCCGAAGGTGGTGGCTCCTGTGAAGACGGTGGAAGAGGATGTTTCTGCTGCGACTGCTGCTGCATGGGAACAGGAGAATGTGGTGAAATTAGCTGTTGAGAAGTTGGAGGCTGTAATTGAGAAGAAGGTTGTTGCTGTGGTTGTGATTGCTGCTGATGCATTGAAGAAACGGAAGGTATAGTTTCAATTCCGTATGACCCCATTTGTATTTGTCTCTGCTGATGATCGTAAACACTACCACCTCTAGATATCTGTGAGGGCTGAGGTGGCCCATGTTGTTGAACATTTGGATATTGCTGCACACCCTGTTGTGAATAGCTTTGGCTGATGGGCCTGACTGGGGAAGGTGTTTGACTGTAAGGGCGATACTGTTATGGATACTGCTGAGACGGTACAGCTGTCGGATTAGACAACTGGCTAGGGAAGATATATGGTCGATTCATGGATGTATCAGGAACAAGTAAATTATTTCCAGATTGTATACGGTGCTTAAAGGAGTGGGGTCTCCCCCTGGATGGAAGCATGACTCAAATTCTTTTAGCAACGAGTTAAGGCTGTCAAGTTGTTTGATAGTTAAATGTTTACCTTCTTCTGGGCGTAAACAAAGACTATTAGTTTCAGGAGCGACAAAATTGTTTTGCACTGAACTATCACTTGTGACTGAATTCATCGGACAAGAACTACTAATCCTTTCGACAGGACTATTACTCCTAGGTTAAGGAATATCTTTAGTAAAAGGTATTCTGCAGTTCGGTTTATCACCAATACCAGAAATTATTTTTCATATCCATCACAATTCCTGATTTCTTCAAAACGTCGACTCCGAGGAGAGTACGATTTCCTTTAGCATGCGGCAGAAAATTTACATCAGTGTGAAAAGTTCGACCAAGCACTTTGATCGGCATTGAAGTTTTTAAAACAACTGATGTGGATTGTTGACCATCTGCCAAACAGATAGCAAGGTCAATTTCTGTGAACTTCTGTCCACGCTTCTTTAAAAAATTAAACATCAGTTCTCCACCAACTGACTGACTGGCTCCTGTGTCAACACAAACTGTTCCTGTAGCTTCATATATTTCAATGGGAAGTAAGGCTACTGGAGAGGTAAAACAAGTAAACATATGTATTGCATTAACTTGAGCATTGTCTTTCTTTGATGAACAATTCGGACATTTTGAATTTATAAATCCGGGATGACCACAACCATAACAATAAACAGAACGTTCCACATGTCGTGATGACCTATTGTTTGAATTAAATATGGTATTGGTGTGAGCACACAAAGGATCTTTCTCATGACCCTTCTCATTAACAGGTTCCTTTTTTATTTGAAATTTGGATCTAACCTCTTTAAAAACTTCTTTGGGTTTATTTCCGCTATAATGCCCTCCAGTTTGAAAATTATAGCCCCTTTTCTTCGGGAAATCTCTTCTAAAGCTTTGTTTAACGCTTTCGCTGTCATCAAGTTTTTCTGCTAGATCATATGGAGTTTTCATACCAATCCCCTCATGGAGAAAATGCTCTCTCACTTCAGCAGGAACACGGTACTTCAGCTGCTCAGTGATCATCAGATCCTTCAGTTGTTCAAAGGTTTTGATTTCTAAATATGAGATCCATTCTGTAAAGTAACTATTAAGTTCATGTGCAAAATTCCTCCAAGATTTCTTTTCTGATTTCTGGTGCCGATAAAAACATTGTTTTAGCTTTTCACTATTTAACTTGTATTTTTTTGAATATGATTTTTTTCACAAAATCATAGTTATTAGCATTACTCGCAGGTTCTCTGGCTAACATATTCGAGATTTCTGCTGGCAAAACCGCTAACAAATAGACTACCCTATCTTTCTTAGGTACTTGAGCCATTTCTGCTCTTCTTTCACAATTAATCAAACATAACCCCATTTCGTCATGCTTTTCATCAAACTTGGGTGTGATCTGAGCGAGATGAATTTTTGGTTCGATTTCTACTGTATTTCTAGACTCATCATTTAGGCGTTGACTACTCTGTGCTGCTTCTAATCTCTTTATTTCTAATTCACGTTATTCACGCTGCTCTTCCCGAGCCCTTTCCTCCTATCTAGTTGTAAGAATTCTATCAAGAATAATCCTAACTTCCTCCTCATCATACGATGGACTTTTAAGAATTTTTTGTTTGATGTCAATTACTCTAGTCGAAGTATCTACCTCTATCCCTATTTCCTCGAATATCTCTTAAAGGTCAGGCTTATTAGCTTTCGCCAAATACGCCATGATTTTGGGAAAAAAGATCAAAATACTTAAAATTTCAAATGATCAAAAAAAATTTCTTTTAAATAAAAGAATTATGCAAGCTATTACATTCCTGAAATTTGTACAGAGAAGCAAGAAATATCTGTATTACTTTGTAAATAAGCACTTTATACTGTATAAAGTCAATAAATAAAAAAATTATCAGTCAAATATAAAACGAAACTAATTCAATTACAAAGTTGCTTCCTAAAACGAAACTGCATGTAAACAACAAACAAATTGCAATATTCTAAATCATTTTTTTTTTTTTAAAAGTACTCAAATTCAATTCAAATTATTTAGCATGTTTGTTTTCATAAAACAAAACTATATAGCTGTTTTCTCTTTTTTTTTCAAAGCGAAACTAAATTCAAAACAATAGTAATAATATAAAATAATTGGTAAACATATTCAAATTATACTGTATAAATATTTTTCCTTTTAAAACACAGTAACTATAAGAAGTTTACATGTATCAGTTTTCTTACTACTAACTTTTACTTCCGGTATCAAAACAAAACTTAATAGTGATCATTCAAATATTCAAAATAAACCTATCACTCGGTACTTATTCTAAACACAAAATAACAATATTAAAATTCACACCAAGAATACAAACTCTAAAAATATTTTGTTAACTCAATGAAACAAAATTTTCACAAAAGCAAATCAAATTTTTTTTTATCTAATTCAATTTCTTTCATCAATTCAATCAAACAACGATTAACTTTTCCTTCATATACGACTTTCGTTTTCAAAAGTCAGAGCATCAATTCTAAAATGAAATATTTTAATGCAAAATTTAATACAAAATATGAATCAGAACTATTTCACCTAGAACAAAATAAAACCAATACTCATTTTCAAAACAAAAGCACAAATTCTAAAAATGAAATACTTCAATGCAACATTTAGTACAAAATATGTATAAGAGTAATTTCACTTAGAATACAAATAAATCAAATATTAAAACTCTCTTTTAAATATTTTCATAGCATGCAATATTCATTAAACTTTTTAACAAATAAATTTATTCATTCCTAAATCAACTCTCACCCAAAATTCGATACAGAATATGAATAAAGAGTATATTTATTACACTTTCGGTTTTCTTCGGGTGAAGAACAGAAACATGTTTAAAAACAAAACATCTACTTTGATTAAATCAAAACTTAGTTTTTTTTTCTTTGGTAAATTAATTCGTCGACAGTAACGAAATTAAATTAACAACTATTACCAGTAAGATTTACAAAACAATTACAAAGCTTATCTGATATTTTTTCATTCTTCGGGACGAAGAATTTCAGCTGGTTTCTTTTCATCATAACCTATTTATCCAGGGTGGTAACCAAAAAGCTGAAAAAGAAAGGGATTCCCTGCCTTTAAATGTAAACATTGATGTTTCAAGTATTTAATATTGGTTTGGGTCGAACGTTGGGCTGCCAAATTATTGTGACCGAAAGGGCGCCAAAACTTTAATTCTGTCAGGGTAGACTATTAAAATTATTAAATCATGCCAATTGAGTTAAAAATACATTTAATGACATTAAAGGACATGATTTACACGGGGACAAAACTATTTAAGACAAAACATTTAACATATATGCATTAAAATAATACTCAGGGATTACATCATGCTTTATGTTCGCTTCCAAGACATGGACTGATTGTTCATGGTAACGGCCGATAGAGGGCCGAGGAAGCAGTTATGGTTACATATAACATTAATTTAAATTTATCAAGATACAATTCATAAAGTTTTTGAACGTTTTATTGGCATAAATTTGAATTTCTTTCTTTAACGATTTAATATGCTTTTTCCAAGCTTTGTCAATATGCCAAGCACATAATAAATAATTCTGGCATGAGCCAAAGACACTAATCCATGCATTCTTAAACATTATTTCGTCATCACTCATAAAATTTTCTGTTCTTAAATTTCTTGATAAGGTTGACTTAACATGCTGGAAAAAGTGGTCATTGTTTTCGTATCAACTGTCGACAGGATGCAAAGGCAACAGGAACTCCTTCATATTCATCTATAACAAGTATAGTTACCAATTCAAAATTATATCCAGAAGCCGCATGTGTTAAATCTACACAAATTGTATCCCCCCCCCCAAATTTACTAAGCATATTTTTTTGAAATTAGTTCATCAAATATAAAATAAAATCTTTTTTTATTAATTACTTCATGTTCAACATCTTGTCTTTAAAAAAAAATAACAGGGTTATATATTTTGGTTTTCATACTCTCAATCCAAGCACAGACACTACTTTCGTTATCCTGTAATATTGATCCTTCACTTTGAAGTGATAATCTGATTGTTTTTTAATATTGTGAATATCTTTTTTCGATGCTTTCTTTCCAAGAGTGTTGTCCATCAATTTTTCTGACATCTTCCAAAATTCTTTTTTCTTGAGCTCCATTCATGATTTTCTCTATAAAAAAGGCATATCAAATTAGCTACTTTAGGATTCTAAAAACAGTATTTAAAAATTTAACTTAATTTCAATTAAGCCAGAAGGAATAAGATTCATATACTTGATAACTTAATTCTATTTTTTTAATTTTGCTTTTTGCATGAGAAAAATTACTTTTTTTCTTTAAATTTTTCTTACACTAATATTTATTCCGTAATTAATATAATTGTTTTTATAATTAGGTTTAGTAATAAAACGTGCACTGAATTTTTATAAAACATATTTCAGTGGATCACAGATCTGAATATGCTATTAAACTTTATATTAATACAATTCTGTATTATTTAAATCTCCATAAGACTAACCAATTTAACGTAATCTGAGTATCTGATATATTAAAAGTTTATTTCTGCGCGGGTACTGGGCAAAGCACTGAGTACCATCTAGTATATATATAAAAAAAAACTTTTAAGAAATGTTTTCTAAATGAAGCATTAAGTAGGAGATCAATACTAGCAAAAAGTTTATCCCCCCCTACCAGTAATACTTTCCATTTTCTTTTCACCTTTTAAAACATTTTAGCAATATAAATGATATTTTCCTTTTTGTAAATCTGTGACTATTATATCTGTTATATTGTTGTCAAGTTAAAAGCTCGTCTGAAACCAGAAAATATTTCCCAGTAATAAATGTATACATTGCATTTGTTTCACTGAGATGAATCATTGACTTGTCAAATTTACATGTTTAAATACAAGCCTCTAGAGTTAGAGAACACTCCAAGATTCCCTGGATTTATATCAATTTAAAAACAGAACTTGTATACCGATTTGGTCGAACCTAGTTAAAAGCAGGGTTGACTTAAAAATGATTTAAACAAGGCCAATGGTTGACATGCTAGCTATAAATTATGATGAGTTTTGGGAATTAAGATAGGTTTTTAAGATTATTAAAGCTACAAAAATTATTCATAGCACAAAAGATAGTATTATTTTATAAAAGAACTAGAGCTTTTAGCCATTAGAACCAGTCGCTGTTAAATTTTAAATGTCAATATTATTTAAGCACCATTGTCTTGGAGAATTAGAATGGATCTAAATAAAATCTTTAAAAAATATTGGTACAAACTGAAGATTTAAAAAGTATAATAAATGTATTTAGTAGAAAATTGATAATTTTTCTACAGTTAATATAGTGTAGTGAAATTTTCAAAAAAATTAAAAATAAAGAAATACCTGCTATTATTCCCTTTCACATTTAGGTATTGGTATGTGACATAAAAGAGCTTTATGCTTATAATGTTCTATAAAATATGTTACCATTAAAAGACTGCCATGATCTTTTAAAAGTATAGATGATGTGCAATGAAAATCCATTTTTCTTGTTCTTTGTGCCTTTCCCTCTTCAACTGTGCTTTGGTACTTGCCACTACGGTTGAATCTGAACTTTATTCATTTAAATGAGGAGCTATTTTTTGTGAATAAAATTACATATTTCATATATGTCCTCTTTTCCTCATCTGCCAACCACCTGTAGAATTCTAAAAGACAATACTATTTAAATACCACATATTATAAAATTAGACAGATAAAATCTTGAACAATCTTAGCAAATTCTATATATTTCAAAAATATAAAGAATCTATTTAGTAGAAAAATAGAACCATAATTTTGATTATAAATAGAAGAAATTTTTTGTACATACCTGAGCTATCCTTAAATTCTAATTCTTGGCTTTTCCGAAATTTTCCCCAAATGTGCTTTTCGCCCAAATGTATCCTAAAATGGGAAATATTTTTAAATCTTTCAATGTAATTTTACTCTTGGCACTGAAATGGAAAGTTACTTTCACTGTGGATTTTATGAATCGTAACTAAGTGCTTGGACAACGTGTTTTTTAACGAATATTTCTTTTCGCAATAATTACACGAAAAGTTTTTGGGTTTTTATTCTGCAGACGATCTGGATGGTTGCTTATGGACGCGAGACAAATTTTTATTGAAATACTGTTTTTTTTTTTTTTTTAAAAAATGCGCGTTACATAATTTGCACGTGTTATCCATTTCGTATTACCAAGATCAAAGACAACAACAGAAATTGTCAATGACTACCCTTTTTTCAAGCCAATATGAATTGCTGCCAACCTTCTATGGTTGTCGAGCTTCAAGCGACGTCAGATCAGCAACCAATCAGCGTTTTTGACGGATATTCTTCCAGCTTCTGAATAGGGATGACGAATATTTTCAGAACGGTTATTACGTAACCAATATCAGAAAGTCACAGATACCAGTGATCAATACTTTTCATAAAAGGGTGTGATTCAAATCACACCCTTACCATGATCGTATCGTATTGTTGATATTTCAACTACAGCTCTTGCAATCACCGTAGAAAGTTACAATCGATACGATCTGTCCAATAGAAGCTCTCAAACAAGAATTCTATTATTCATAGGGATAGGGAAAGTCCCTTACACAATGATGCATTTCTTGGAACAGAAATCCCACAAATAGGGGTGGGGCGGGCAACGGAACCTATTGATCACATGTAGACACGTTTCTCCTTTCACAAAGAGTCGTAGTTCTGAGCTGTTCCGGTCTTATCGCAAGATAATGACTATTGCTGGAAGCAATTGCGTGGCTAGTCTTATTGTACGAAAACAAGATTTCTTTCGCACTCAAGTCTCCGCAGAAAGATTTTTTTTAAAAACAAGTTTTTACTGGTATTCAACACTTTGAATAAATTTCATATTTGATATCCTTAAATAAATATAAACACCATAACCACTGTTAATACTGTATTTTTCTATATTTTCATGATTGCAACCATTTGATATAATTAAATTTTCTGTGCTTAATTAGCATGAGAATACCTTTGCACGGAATGATAGCTCGTGTTTTTTAAAGCTCTTTTAAAATTAAAAGGGATATTTTAAATAAATTGCTAATGGTAAATTTTTCCTCGTGAATTTTTAAAAACATCTTGGGCAATACAGAAATTCATCCAAATGTGTGTGTGTGTATATATATATATATATATATATATATATATATATATATATATATAT